>BHFT01062105.1:0-21980 GCA_004320025.1 Laticauda laticaudata
ACCTAATTACAGTTTTGCATTTTCTTAAAGATACAGTTTTAAAATGTTTATCCTGGTTTATATATTTCTCATCCAAATAGCTGTTAGGTAAACTCATAATCATTACGCTGAGTCTGCAAATTACTGTAGTTTCCTGGTTATATATTGATGCAAAAATATTTGCAGCCTTGGCACAAATATTATAATTGAAATATCTCTGAATATTAGTAACTTGGGTTTGGTAATCATGTTGTTGGTTTGAGGTCCGAGCTTGGCGATTTGGTTGCAAACGTTTCATCCCCATTTGAGGAGACATCTTCAGTATGCTTTCAATTGTTCTTGTCTGGGGGAGCACTGGCCTTTAAATAGCTTTCTGGATCCTGGTCTGATTTTGGTTGTGTGATTGGCTGGCTGTAGTTATAGTCCTTGGTTTTAAGTACCATCTGTGTGATATAAATTCGTGCTGTTATTGTTGTTTGGATGTCTTTTGATGATGTCATGATCTGGTTTCGGGTTGTTTTGATCAGCTGCATGTGATGTGGTCTGATTTCTATCTGTCGAGTTATAACTTTGTTTGCAGTGGAATTGTTCATTGGTCTTTAAATGCTGCCTTCTAGATTGTAGTTGTTATTGTTCTTTCATTCTAAATTGTTGGTATATTGGGTTGATGTTGATGTGTCTGTTTATTGATTTATTAGTGGAAAATTAGGATTCCAGGAATTTCCTTATTGAGGCACTCCATATTTTTTCTTTTTTAGTAGTATTGTGTTGGACTGGATTTTACTGTCACATTTTTCAAAGTTTCCTATACTTCTTGACTTTTTAAAGATTAACAGTTGGAAGGTACCTTGTAGGTCATCTAGTCCAACCCCATTCCTCCCTACTAATGTGATATGTTTCCTACATATATTTGTTAATTGATTAGCAAAGAGATCATCTATTTTTTTTGCTTGGTTTGGTGGCCTATAGCAATGTCATTCTTTTTTTCCTTTTATATTGACCCATATGGATTCTTGGAGGTTTTCATCCTTGATTTCGTGCATTTCTATAGAGATGTAATGATCTTTTATATATAATAGAACTCCACCTCCTCTTTGTTAGGTCTGTTTCTTTTGAACAGTATAATAATCTGCCTTCAGGTACTAAAACTTTATAATTATTTAATAATAATGAAGTACTAATACTTCATGTACAAATATTGCCTTCATATACTAGTACCCAAGTGCACAAACTTTTGCAATGCCTCAAAAGTATGCAGTTGGGTTCAGAAGTTTCTTTAATTTTTTTCTATTTAGTATTATTAAACATTAATCCACACTTTAAATGAATTATCAGCTATAGACAAAAACTAAGTAGATTTAAAAATTAAAAATATGTTTTGTTCCTCCAAAATACAAATAGTTATTCCCATCAATGGCTTTCAGCCACTCCATTCTCAGGTAACCCAGCAGAAATTGTTATAATAATATTTCAGTTGAACCCATTGTATCAAGAGACATTGTAGTATAAATCATTAACAGCTGAGGGACAGATTAACATGCTATTGATAGTATTTTCTTCTAAAGTTAATTCTCCTTTTTTTTTTCCCACATAGCAGTTGAAATTTGTGATATTCTTAGAAAATTTGTCATTAACACCTTTGCTTAGTAGTTAAAGCAGAATTCTAGGTATAGAAAAAAATAAATAATAACCCTTTTTATGTTTATTGGAAGAATGTGAAAGAGTTGCTTTTGGCTTAGAAAAGAAATAACATTTGGACCACTGTGGTACATAATGTATTTTTTTAAATAAATTAGCTGAATTGAACATGCTATTTTTTCTTATTTTTATTCAGAAATAAGTTATATGAAAAAATCCTTAAAATTGCTCATGAGAATATAAATATTTTATTGAAAAAATATCCGAAATGAACCCTACCGCTTTAATTTTTATTCATCTTAGGGTTCAACATTGGTATCTTCAGGGGAAAGTACAGTATTTATCTGTGAGAGTTGGATTCTCCATCATCTTCAACAGCAGCAACAACAAAAACTTATCATTATCAGTATCTCTGTTTACTTCCTTTGTGTATGTGTGGATGTTGTAGGGACATAATATTATTAATATTGGTTTGAACTTACAATTTTTGTAGCAAAACTATAGCAAAATGTACCATTATGGCCTGGTTTATAAAAAATGAGCCTGACCAGGTGTGTCTGATTTTTGATTAGACAAGATTTATGCAGTTATCTTCATCTGCATGTGGTTGCTACCCTTATTTTCATTTTATTTAAATAAAGGTTAGATAGCTCAAGTAAAATCTGTCCGTCTTATATGGCCTAGCTATTGGAGGGAGCTACAGTTGCATACCCTACAAAAGTTTGATGATGAACACCTGAATAAAGATTTTTTTTTCTTGAAACAGGATTCCCCCTGAGATCAGATTGTCTCCCATCCTTTTGACCCTTTGGAAATGGGTAAAGACAAGCCATTAACACAGAAATATCATTATTAAGACAGGATCATATTTTATGATCAGACTTACATATGAGAAAATGGTTTGCAATGGTTGGTAAATAAACAAAAAGCACAACCATCCTATAAAATACTGTTCTGAATATTGTTCTGAATGTTTTTTGTGAAAGAACAAATGATAAAACTTGCCATAAACCTTGAAGTACAGGTAATCCTTGAGTTACGAATGTAATAGAGCCTGCCAACTACATTCATAACCCGAGGATTCGTTTGATTGAATTACGTTGAAGGAATGTGATCACTCCCTGCTTTCCCCAACGCATTTGTTAATTGAATGCCTGCTGGCCACATGGTTCCAAGCCAAATACTTTTACTAAGAAGCTGGCAAAAATGTTTTCCTTAGATTTCACATTCTTACAGCTTACAGCTGCACAGGTTATTAAATGCACACGAGGTACCTCAGAGTGGGGAACAGCATGTGGAACATGCTCATCCTGGAGCAGGCCATCCAAGGTTCCTCCAATCCACTGAGATACCTCATGCTTCACTGAGGTCCCACAGTTGCTTTCCCCCCATTCTGCCCGACCAGGTCTCCACAGACTGGACCTGTTTTGCTAGTGTCCATATTCCATTTACTCCTTCTCACCCCATTTCTCATGGATTACTTATTTTTTGAAGATCTCCTGAGCTCCAGAAGAGGCTGACCCACTGGAAGAGCAGCAGAAGTGTTTTATTCAGATGATGGCGAAGCTGTAAGAATGTGAAATCTAAGGAAAACATTTTTGCTAGCTTCTGAGTAAAAGTATTTGGCTTGGCAGTGTGGCCAGCAGGCCTCTGGAAGTAGAAGAGGCCTGGACAGGGCCACAGCAGCCTCCTGCTTCAGGACAGCTTCATGGATTGAGGCAGCAGCAGCCAATCAATAAGAAACTTGCTTCCTTTGTCTCATTGGGCTGAACTGCAAGCCCCTTGTTGATCGGCTGCCATGCTCCAATCCTTCAAGCTGCTCATTTGAAATAGCCAGTTAGCAGCAAGCAGGAGGCCACTCATCGCTGGCCAAACTGGCCCAAACTAAGCCTGCAGGCCCTCATGGCAGAGAAGCCCGCTTTTATTTAGATGGGAAATATGTTTTCCTTACATATCATGTTCTTACAGCTTAACCAGCTTCTGAATAAAAGACTTTGGCTTCTCTGCTATGTGGGTCAGCCTCTTCTTTAGCTCTTTGAAAAGTAAGTAGAATAAGTCCCACAGAAGGCGGACCTGAGACTCAGAGGACCAAATCTGGCCAAGAGAAGCTCCATTTTACCTAGCAAGGTATGGATTAAGCCTCTAGATGCCTGAACAGGGCTTCTAATGACTGGATCTCCTCTTCAGAAGCTCCATTTTGGCCTGCAGCTTGCCAGGCTCGGCCTCTGGAGGCTTGAATGGTGCGTCGGAGGGTCAGATCCAACCTCAAAAGCCCGATTTCAGCTGGCAACATTCTTAGGATGAATGTTGCAGAGCTTTTGCAGTTGTTCATAAGGGCAAGCAAGTGCTGCAAGATTTATAGTTTTGGGCCTTGTTTGGAAGTGCACTGGAGCACTGATCGTGTAACATAGAATGTTTGCTGAGGGAACATTCATAACCTGGATATTACCTGTACTTGCTTTAATAGTGCCTGCTTCCCCAAAGTACAAAGAACAATTTTTTTTAGGATCATCTATATGCTAGAAATAAATATTACTAGCTAGAATATAATATTTATTTATTATGTTATTAATTTTCAGTTGCTAAATTAGTATCACATAAACATAACAACAATGAAATAAGTTTGGGACATAATCTTAATAAATATGTTTTAAAAATATTTTATATCTGAAGTAATATCCTATTTTTTCAAAGAAAGAACATAGGACTGTGGAAATAATTTATGTCCCTAATTTAGGAAACATTTTCTGTTGCTTTGCCAATATCTTTTTGGACAAAAGCCAGAGATGGGAATCCTATGGGACTCCAGATGTTGCTGAGATTCAGTTTTGTATGTTTGAGTGTGTAGTAGTGATCAGAGAGGATGGGAAATCAAATTTAATAAAATGTGGATAGCAATACTGTGTGAACATGTATATTCAAAGGGTAAAATATTAGTGTGCACATACCACCTGTTTTCAAGTACATAAAGCAGCTGGGTCTTTTACTGGGTTTGCGTGGTTGCCTTCCACATCTGGCTTCCCATATTTGGGGAAATCTTGTATGGTTTAAAATATTTTTTCCATATTCAGTGGGAGTGATAGTGGTGAAAGATGGGTTCTGGCAGGCATCAAATTGTTCTATCCCAGTTTCAATTTAGTGTGCTCTGCTATTTTACTACTGACATAATGTTTGAATATATTCTATATTTCTCAAAGCAGTTTTGTATTTTTAGGCTTAATCTCAAATGTAGCTTTGTGATTAGAGGCCAGAACAACAAAGATTACAATAAATTAGATTTAAAAATAAAACTTTTTAAAATTAGCTGAAAATAATTTGCCAGTTGGTATCCCATATATCAATACCTTTTTATTCAGGTAGAAGTAGATTTAAAGTTATAACTGTAATCCCTTGCTTCATAATAATTTGTTTGTTAACTGTTTGAAGTTACAACAGTGCTGAACAGAGTATTAGTGCTTGGTCCTTGAAGTAATAGCTGTTGGAGTGCCCCTGTGGTCACTTGATGAAATAACAGGCACTTGGCAGGTCACTTGCATGACTACAGAATGTAAACAACCATTACCTATTTATTTGTCCCCCTTTTCTGCCCCTTCTCTGTACTTTTCAGCCACTAATCTTATACTGGAATGTGCTGTTTGTTATTAGAACAGCAACTGACTTTTGATTTTCCCCTTGCTGTTCAGGTCAGAGGTGATATTGAGCAGGTTCTGACCGGTTCTGGAGAAGTGTTAGTGGGAGTTAATGGTTAGTTAATGGCTTGCTGGAGTCTGGTTAGTGGGATGGGAACAGAATGAAATTTTGCAATATCCTTCCCCTGCCATATTATCAAGCCACGCCCACAGAACAGGTAGTATTTTTTTTTTTAATTTTAGCACCGGTTCAGGGGCACATGCTGGCTGCATGAGCCATAATTCTTTAGTCCTTGCAAGGTTGCTGTCTAGGCCTCAGGGTGGCAAGGGTGGCTGGAGCTAGGATACCGGCAGCATTTGTATTTTGACAATTGTGGTTTCACAAAAGGTCAGGAATGGGAGGAAGAAGATCATGAAGAACAATTGGGTGGTAGAGCATAGGAGAGTTTCCCTACACCAACAGCCATTATGCCTAGCATTTGCATTGGGCTGAAGCAAGCATTTACTCATAGACCAGCCTACTTGACTTTCTTGTTGGAAGTTGATAGATATTCGCTTAATGACCAGGCAATCTTACTTAATGATGAAATTAGGGATTTCCAGGGTTGCCATCACTAAACAAGTACTATCTATTGTGGTAATTATCTTTGAGGTGCCAAATGTGCTAACGTCTGGAATTGGTCTATCATTAGTTTTTCTAAATTTAGGCAGTGCAAATTCTTTTTAAGTCCTTGTTATATAACACCTTATGATCCAATAACAATTAACAGTCTTTTAAATGTTTGCAATCTGTTTATAAATACCAGCATTTTCAAAATGTTTTATATTGCTTGTCTTCAACTTAATGTTTTTGGAATGGCTTCACTGAAAAAGCAATCAGGGTTCTTTTCAGTGACAATAAAATTAATGTGTTATATTCCAAGTACCAATCAATCTGGATTGTAAGAACTCATAACATTTTTGCTCTATTATATTCAGTGACTTTCCATGAATTCATATTGCAAGTAATATGAAACTAAAGTTGGTTTTCTACATAAATGCTAATGCAATATCTTGCTAATGCAAGTTATGCCTATTTTTTGTAACCAGTCTGGATTTTACTGCATCCAGTTATTAAATGGTCAACTATTTCACCATGCATCTCATCATTTACTACCCAAACTAATATTTTCTATTTTGGGCCAGTTAACATATGTGCATATTGCTTGTTCTTGGGCAGCAAAAAAAACCCCTTTCTTCGTCCACCTTCCATTCCTGTGCTATGTTCAGGTGCTGTCAAACTTTCCTTCAATATTTTTCAAAAAATGCTTATGGAGTGCTTTAGTTTTCAAAGTTTGTAGTTTTATTTCTTGTTTCTTTTAATACTCATGGTTAGATTATATTTCTGCAAGTAGCTTAATTTCTGAGTTTATTTCAATAAATTTTCATTGATTGTCTTGATTAATCATTAATCATTTGGTTTTTCTCCACTACAATTTGTTTAACCTGCTAAAGTTCATTCAACTATCTCAATACTGTATTTATAATAACATGTATATTTTAGCTTTTTATGTAAGTCCAAAATGTAGTGTGTGCACTTTGGTATTCAGTTAAATTTATTTTTCCCAAATATTTCAAAAAAGAAACAGTCAATAAAATGATTAAATAAAAAAAATAGATATTAGATGCCCCATTAATTAGTGGAAACAATTGTTACAATATGTAAAATGCTATGAAAATTAATGTGCTATTAATTAATGTGCTATTAACATTAATTAATGTGCTATTAATAAACAATCATGATAATAAGATTTTGTAAATATGATACAACTTTGCATAATAATTTTAACTGGCTTTTTTTAAATATGGTCAATTATATAAGGTATTAGGAATTCTTGTTTGTACTTAAACACATGTAACGTATCTGAAAGGAAAACAGATCCTTGGAAAAATATTTGAGTTTTCACTTAGGCTGACATTTTAGGTCTTTTATGTTGAAATTTTATCTCTTTTATGTGAGAGAGATTTTAGGCTTTTTAAAATTAAAAAAAAATTGATTTTAATTTTTTTTAAAATTTAAAACTTTTCAATGCGCTACTTTTCAGGGTGAAGCAGTGTTGTTAAAGTATTAGTTTTACATCCTGTAATTAAGAACTTAACACAGGAAAATATTATAATATCTTTCCAAGATACTTTTAGCAAACAGATCAATTTGTAGCTATATTTGTATATGAAAAATGGAAAGCAACCGTATTTGCAGTGCTGAGTGAAGACAGGGAGTAAAACTCCGAGATCTTTCTTATTCTTTCCAGCATCTTCTGGACTGTTTGACTTTAAAATAAAATGTAAAAGCAGAATGGGGAGAAACTGTGACCATTATATGTCACTGCCTCTGTCAGGGTCATTTCAAGACTAATAAATCAGTTGATGGAGTAATAAATTAGTTGTCAGGTCATGAACTGGCATCTATTCAGAAAATATAAGAGAATAAATTAAAGGCAAGTTGTTTTCCTGAGATTTGACAAACATCCTACACATTATCTTCTCCTTTTATTTCGTAGAGTCTTCATTATAGGACATACATATTTGATATGTTTCATTATTTCTGTGTGTTTAGTGTCAACTCACGAAGCTTCCCTAATCTGCTCCCAAGTTGCCATAGGCAAAGGAATGGGAGCCAGATTTCAGTTAACTTTTGGTATTGATATCCATATAAAAATTTAACAGATATTAAAAATTTATTGTAACAAAATTATCTTATAAATTATATGAAAAATGTATAAATAAATTAAGATATCATCAATTATCTTTGAATTTCATTATCCTATAGATATTTACCTTTTGACATATTTTTGAATATTTAAAATTGACTGATTGATATTAATTCATAAGATCATATTTTCAATAGTTGTCCTGTAAAATTAATAACAGTTAATGCATATTTATATATAATTGGGTCTTTCACATGCAGGGTTTTTTTTGATGATTTTTTGTTCAAGACAGAAATTTTGAAATCAAATCAGAATGAATAAATTAATATTCCCACTGTTTTTCAGTGAGAATTTGTCAGATAACAAATAGAGTATATCTTGTTCATTAAAGATTTATTTGCAATTAGATCAATTACAGAGCAAAGTTCAGATTAAAAATATTCTTATTTAGTTTTCTCAAGAAGGAAAAGGGAGGTTTAAAGAAGTATAGTTAGACTTAATAAATATTGCTTTTGACTTTGGTAAATGTTTTTCTCAGATAAAGCAGTTGTAAATTAGTTTCCATATTTGACAAAGTTAACCAATTATTAATCCTGTTAGTAGGCTAATGGTTGATTTAAAATATGCAAATTTGACTTATGTAACTTCAGGTGAAAAATCTGTACTTTAGAATTAATATCCAAGTTTAGCTACAACCCAGCAAAAAAAAGAGCTCACTGACTAATTTAAGAAATAATCTCTTCTATGTCTGGATATGTTGCAAAAACATCACAGTACTTCATGAGGCCAAAATGAGAAAACAAAACAGACCTCTGCAACCTTCATCTGGCTCTTCCTCTTCCACAGCATCCATTGATGTCCACCATGGATCATAACACAGTCCTTTTGGTAGCCATGGTAGCCACCATTGTTCTGCAACAGTGCGAAGCCATCTACAGGCTCTTTCAACTGTTCTACAGGAAGAAAAGGAGGCGTCCAAGAAGTGTCTGGGTCCAAAGATGGATCGCCGAGAAGAGCAGAGTATGGACTGTACAACAAGCTGATGGGGAGCTGAGGAACCAAGACCCTCGTGCATTCCAGAACTTCATGAGGATGTCTCCAGTCATGTTTTGACGAAGTTGTGGAGTGGCTGAGACCCACGGTTGACCAAGGCAACACCAACTTCGGCCCAGCCTGGACCCTGGGTCAAGGTGCACTGACTCTGCGCCACCTGTCTCAGGGACCACGTACAGGAGCATGCAGTACGGCTGGAGGGTCCACACAACACCATCAGCATTGTGTCAGAGAAGTGGTGCAGGCCATCATCGAAGAATACCTGGAGGAGCTCCTCCAGTGCCCCTCCACTGAAGAAGGCTGGAAGAAAGTTGCAGAGCAGTTATCAGAAGTGGAACTTTCCCCCACCGTTGGAGCCATAGATGGCGAAGCACGTGGCCTGCAAAGCTCCAGCCAAGTCAGGGTCCACTTATTTCAACTAGCAAGGGTTTAGCATTCTCTTCGCACGTAGCAGTCTCATTCCTCTTCGTCAGGTCAATGCTGACTACAAGTTCATGTACATCGAGCTTCAGGCAACGCGGTCAACTTCAGAGATGCCCAGGTAATACAATGGGCAGTGACCTCAAGGAGGAGCTGGAATGCAACCTCATCATGGGCTTCCCAGATCCAGACCCCCTGCCCAATGACACGCAAGATTGCCCTACTTCATCGTGGGGGTGATGCCTTCTCCCTCAGACCTACCTCATGAAGCCCTATACTTCCAGAGTCCTCATTCGTGAAGAGAGGATCTTCAACTACAGGCTGTCCAGGGCAAGGCGGGTGGTAGAGAACGCCTTTGGCATCCTGGCCAACAGGTTCCAGGTACTTCTCACCACCAATGCAGCATCGCCCAGAGACCGTGAGGAGGATCGTGGAAGCTTGCTGCACTCCTGCACAATCCCATGCGCACCCGCTACCCAGTGTGCAGAACAGGCTCGTGACCTCCAACAAGGCACATGGGGACATGGAGCCTGGTGAATGGAGGCAAGGGCAAAACCTGATAGACACTAAGGATGTGCACAACCCCAACAGAGCTTCACGTGAAGGGAAGAACGCAGCGCAACCTCCTGAGATACTGGTGCAACTCCCACAGCTAGAGCAGTGGAGTGGGAAGACAGGATGGTAGATGCTTAATGGATGCTCCTTCAGCCTGTCTTCATCACACTGATGAGATTGGGCCATGTATGTTGGGTGGGCCTACAATGAACAGGGCATTTAATAAAGATTTGTGTTTATGTTGACGTGTGGATGATTGATTACATTATTATTGATAATAAAGGGCCGTAGGTGTGGCACCTGCGGAGGCGTAGACCATACAGTCCAGTCTATGCTTGCACTGGAGGTTATTTCTATCCACAGCTATTATGCATTCCAAAGGTATCCCTGCCCATCCCCACAGGATATCCCTTGTGCATCCCACTGCTACCCTTACCCATCCCACAAGCATGCAAAGGCTTAAACATTTCTAAATGTTTCCACCAAGACTTTATTGACAAAAATAAATGAAGCAAGTTTGTGAAGCAAAGATAATCTTTATTAATAACAAGCTGTAAAAGAAAATGACCAAGTCAAGTGTCCAAAGCAAAAATAAAAGTCAACAGGTAGCCACCCAGTCTCTGGCACTCTTCTGGTCACTCTGAGGCGTGCCCAGTCTCAGGGGTGAAGGGTCCAGGTGCTGTAGAGGTGGCTGCTGCTGGAGTGCTGGTTCTGAGGCGCCACTGGGGTGCCTGGTCCCGAGAGGACAACGGACGGTGTGTTGAGGAACTCTCAGGACAGCTGGCTCAGCCCCATATGTTGAGAGCCCCTTCCTCCATGACATGTGGTGTCAGCCCCAATACCGATGACAGATGTACTGAGGCCCAGGCTTGGCTGGGGGTGGAGGAAGGAGCAGTGTAGTGGGCTGTCTGGTCTGTAGCTGGGTGAGGATTGGCGTGTGGGGCTCGATGGAGTTGGTGTCATCTGTGGCGTGCTGGCATCGGGTGGCGTGGGTGGCATCGGTGGCATCAGTGGGGCAACCGGTGGCATCCGATGTACCTGTGCCTGGACTGGGAAGGGCTGCCTGTGCTACTGGACCTCCTGGTAGCCAGAGCCTTGGTAGGGGAGGGCCTGTGAAAGCCTTGGAAGGGCAGTGACAACACCTGGGGTGGAGGATCAGGCCTGGACTCGGTGGAGCAGGGTTCCTCTGGGTCTGGAGGGTTGTGAAGAAGATCGTGATCCTGTCGTTCACCACCTTGGTACTGGGGTTCCAACATGTTCATGAGGGTCTGGTTGACTAGGTAGGTGAGGAAGGGCTTGCGGTTGGAGGATGGGGTGTTGGTGTGTACCAGCTGAGAGAGGAGATCTATGCTGCTCCTGATGGTGTCTCTTATCTCAGCAGGACAGTGTGGCTCTGCCCCTCTGGTCTGCCTCTCTGCCTTTTCGGTGGAGGTGGATCTGAGGGTGGATGCGGGTTGGGATGTGGTGGAAGTGCCCTCTCCTTGCTCCACTGCGTCAGGGGGTCCTCCACGTGCTCCGCCAGGGGTAGTACAGCTGTCGGGGGGGCGTCTCCGTCGTGGCACGCTCCTGCCTGGACACAGGAGCTGACTCTTTGCCAGAAGAGGGCCTGGCTCTCAGCAGGCTGCCTGAGAGAGAGGTTGTGAGAGGGGCTGCTCCTCGGTGGCAGATCTCACCTCCAAGAAGCTGCACTTGCCCATCAAGTAGGTCTCTCTGTCCGTCAACTTGACCGCGGCCTGGCCAAATTTCTTGAGGTGCAGCTTCCCGTACCAGGTGTGCATGTGCTTCCACCAGCCGAGGAGCACCTCCGAAGTGTAGCCCAGGCTCTCCGCCTTCTCTCTCCAAGCAGCTGCTTCCTTTTGGTGTCTCGATAGAGCCTGTGTCCCTTCTGGCCAAAAATACTCTTCTCCCTCAGCCATTCCAAGACCTCATACTCATGTTCCTCTTCGATGTGAGATACTGCCTCCTCTCCCATTCTCGTTCATGCGTATGCCTCTTCCTCCCTCTGACAGGGCTATCTGGCCCTCATCAGAGGGGCTTCGAGGTTGTAGGGTCTGTTCCTCCCACCACCAGCAGCAGCCAGCAGCAGCAACAACAACAGTAGCAGCCAAAAGCAGGACCAGCAGGACAGCACCAGGCAGCAGCACAAGCAGGAGCAGGACCAGGAGCACCAGCAGACCAGGAGCGCCAGCAGGACCAGGAGCACGAGCAGGACCAGCAGGACTAGGAGCAGCGCCAGCAGAGTAAGCACCAGCAGACCAGCAGGACTAGGAGCAGCGCCAGCAGAGTAAGCACCAGCGGACCAGCAGCAGCAGGAAGCAGCGTCAGCAGAGTAAGCCAGCAGAAGCCCCAGCACCAGGAAGCCAGTGCCAGCAGAGTAAGCACCAGCAGGAAGCACAGAGCAGCCCGCAGGAGCAGTGCCAGCAGAGTAAGCATCAGCAGAAGCACCACCACCAGAAGCAGCGTCAGCAAAAGCACCACCACTAGAAGCAGCATCAGCAGAGTAAGCACTAGCAGAAAGCATCACCTCCAGAAGGAGTATCAGCAGAAGCCCAGCACAGAAGGATGAAGCCCAGGCAGCAGAAGCAGAGTCAGGGCCAGGGGTGGGGGTGCCCTGTCCCATTGCCAGGCTGGCAGCAGATGGTTGGAGGCTTTCTTTTCTTCCCCATGGTTGTTGGATTGCTGGCTGGCTGGCAAGCTGTGTCTGGAAGCAGGTCTTTCCTCTGAATGGTGACCTGCTTGCGAGCTGCTTCCCTTTATATCTGCGGGGCTGACGCAATGCATCCTCCCGCATGCGCAGTGAACGCTAGGCATCCTCTAGGCTTCCGCTAGGCTTCCGCTCTGCATCCCTTCATCCGCTCGGCATCCGCTCTGCATCCGCTCTTTCTGTTCCGTGTCCGCTTTGCTGTGCTCCCCCGGAAGCCCTGCAGATGTGCCATCCGCTCCAATCCGCTCCCATCCGCTTCCATCGCTAGGCTTCCATAGATCCGCTTTCTATCCGCCCTACGTCCTCCCCCCGTCTGTTCCTTTCCGTCTGTTGTCCGCTCTGGGTTATGCAAATTCGGGGCACTTTTGAGAGCGGATAACAACGGATGGAACATTTTGCTCGTCCGCTGTGTCCTTTTTGCAAACATTTTTCATCCGTCGGCCAGTGTGACAGGGCCTTTAAGTATATATAACTGTATTTTGGACAATAGCTGATAAGTAAGTGATACTATTTTAGGCAAAATGTCTTTAAAAAAATCCTGGCAAAATAGTATTGAGAGATTTTTCCCCTCTCTTTCCCAGTCCCTTTAGAACAGCTAAAGTTCCTTTCTGGCCAGTTTTGTAAATGATTAAGAATTTAGGTTAAGATTTGTGGTAATATTTACAAATTTGCAAAAATAAGGTGAATTGCATTTTTAAAAACATCTTTAGTAATATTTAGTCATATTTTGTAAGGCTCTTACAAAGATTAAACATGTTCCAGGTGTTTTGCTTCAGCAAAGAACAAGTACACCTGTCATTGAAACTTGTGTGAAATTGTTGGTTCTCCAGCTGCCAAAGTGAAGCTAAACAGATTTCTTAGTTTGAAAATCAGGCCAGCTGTTAGAGAACTATGAGTGTGTCACAGGTGGGTCCTGACATCCAGGGTGAAACAGGGTCTTCTTATGCCTTCCCTCCTTTTCCTCCCACCTCCAATGCTTGGGGGATTTGGAATAATAACTAAGAAAAATTGAGGTTTTCTCAAATGGTAATTTAGAGATATTAGACTTTGATCACTGAGGGTTTTTGCTAGAATAAAAGAGTGGTAGTCAGAACATTACAGTTATATTTTATTTTTTGTTAGTTATCATGTAAACAGACATCATATTGAGACCCAAGCATTTGTGCAATAATTGCTCATTCTTTTTAAACTTTTGATGATTTTGCTGCCATTTTGATCATGAGTAGAATCTTTTAATCTTTAAAAAAAACTTTTTTGCTTGCTAAATTACAGATTTGCTCTTGTTTTAGCTCCAGGCCAGTTCTTCCATGATCTTTTGACAGAAATGTTACAAATAAAACTCAGAAGATGATAGTCTGAACATCTCTAATGTACCTTTTTTGCTTTTGAATTTCAGTGTGATTTCTCGAAGTGTTGAAATATCGGCATATATTTATGTGTGGAACAACTATAGAATGATGGAACTACCATGGGATTCATCATGGACTTGGTATTTGACCTTCATTGGAGTAGATTTTGGATACTATTGGTTTCATCGAATGGCCCATGGTAAGATTTTTATGTAATTTCTCTTTCCTTTTGTGAATGGTAAACATTTTGAGTTGTTTTCTGAAGGACTGTCAAGAAAGAAAAGTGAATAGTGACAGAACTATATTGCTATTAATTACATAGTTGCTTTAAATTTCAGAAAAATGATTGTTAGGTTATAATATAATACATGGATTTGTTATTCCTACATCAAAATTTGGGTTTTTTTTACATATAGAATCTGTATTTAAACTTCATTGATCATTAGATTTCTAGTATTGTTACCTTGTAATTTTAGTTGAATATATAATATTAGTGTTGACAAGTAGCTTAAAGCTTCGTCATTTTAAATTTTTAAAAGTTTTATAATTTCATAAGTAATATATTGGAAAAGTAGTACTGTTATGTCATTTTAGATTTCTTATTTACTTAGTGTATTATCATTAATTGTGCAGTGACTTAAGTTGAAGAAGCCCACCTCCCACTTGGAAGCTTCAGAGTTCAATCATAGGTACTGGCAGATGTTTCTCTATGAGGGCACAAAGAGAAAATACCGTATATACTCGCATATAAGCCAATCTCGCATATAAGCTGACCCTTAGAAAACTGCCCCAAAATGAGGCATTTTGCAAAAACTCGCATATAGAGGGAAAAATACAGAGGGAAAAGTTGGCAGGGCAAANCCCAAAATGAGGCATTTTGCAAAAACTCGCATATAGAGGGAAAAATACAGAGGGAAAAGTTGGCAGGGCAAAAGTTGAGGCTCATCGTCCATCCAGGGAGAAAGGTTGCAAAGGTCCAGGCGAGGGCTGCAAAGGTCCAGACGAGGGCTGCAAAGGTCCAGGCGAAGGCTGCAAAGGTCCAGGCGAGGGCTGCAAAGGTCCAGGCGAGGGCTGCAGCAGTGACTTAGAGTGGTGACTTGCTCCAGCGACTTGCTGGAGCAGCAACTTAGCGTGGCGGCTTCGTGCGATGAGAGCCAAGACCCTCATCGCCTTCGCGCGATGAGAGCCAAGACTCTCATCGCGCAAAGCCGCCACGCTAAGTCGCTGCTCCTGCAAATCAGATTTATGCGCGTATAAGCTGACCCCCAAATTTTTGGGGAAAAAAAAGCGTTCTAAAGTCGGCTTATATGCGAGTATATACGGTATCTGTTGCAAACTCCACTTAGGCATCAGGAAGGGCATCTGGCCAGTAAATGCTCAGTTCTACTCAGTTGCCATGACTCCAATTCAAACAAAGGGATTAAATGGTTATAAAAATTGATTTTATTTTGTGTATTATTATTTGTACATTGCTATTTTATTTCATTGATTTCATTATTTTATTTTTCCTTGTATATTCTTTTAAAAATATTTAATAATAATTAAAAAGTTGATTCCCTAAAAGAACCACATTGTTTTCAATAGCCTCACTTGGATGATATGATGATCATATCACAAATACTTATATAGATAAATATTGATAGAGCTAAAACTGACACTGTTTCATCTTTAGAATGATCAGTACAAGTATTTGAATAATAAAAAGTAGGAACAAACATTGTATTTCATCTTCTGCTCCTTAGGCAAATATAAAGGTTACATATTTGTGCCTCATAATGCAGACTTTAGAAGCTAGATTGTTTTTTTGTTTTTGTTTTTGTCAGCAGTTGAATCAATTATCTAGCCAATTATATTAGATGCTCTAAGTATCTCATATTTTTGTTATCAGTTTTTTTTGTACATGGATTAAATATTGTGTAACTTTGCTGATATCGGAAAATTAATCAATGCACTAAATGGCTGTTCTTCTTTTCAGAATCCACTTGGTTGCTTCAAATTAGTGGAGCATCTTCAATGAATTGGATGATGCATTTGTGAATTTTCCTTATATAACAATATTGTTTGATTTTGTATGTGGAAAATATTGGAACAGCCTCTGAAAAATGATGGGAACATATATTAAATTTATGCATTAATTAATGGAAGAATGGAATAGTCTGTTTCTGATGGAAACAATGACAATAAAACAGAGGATGGTGTCAGAACCAAGCGAGTAGAAAGCAGGGAGTTTCTGGGTTAAGTAAAAGGAAGGAGGTAATCTGACATATAGCAATGCTATAGGGAGGAACTTCAGATTTGATTTAGGGAGAAGGTGGGTGGGATGTCAGGAAATGCATGGAGATGAGAAAATAATATAATGGGGAGGGGAATATTCATCATAAGAAGTAGCCAAGTTTGGTGTGTGGGTGTGAGAGAGACTGGTGATATGCTTCATAAACTAGCTGACTTGACAGCATTTGATTTGTTCTGAAAAACTCAAATTTTCATTTTGGGAAGCATAAAATTCTATATAGCAATATATATTGATATATCAATATATATCATACCCAACACAAAATTCTGTCCACCAAACTCATGCTGACAGAAGGAAAATCAATTCTGTGTAGCCAAAGTGCCTTGAAAGCTGGAAGTTATGAAAGTTGTTTCAGTCAGATAATTTTGCTATATGATTTTCTAAATGTGATTTTTCTAATATTCCAACAAAGTAATGTGACAGTGGAAACATTATTTCTTCAAGTATTTCTTTTTTAGTGCCTTTAAAAGCTGTGATGAAGACTAACAAAAACAGTTCTTCTTGCCATTTTCCTCTTTTCCTATTTATGTGAGGTTGTGGAAAGAACGCAGTGACATACTGAGCATGAAAAGAAGCACAAATTGTACACTGTATATATATTCTGTCTCTCAACTGGAGAGAATCATATCCAGATGTCTCATTTTTTGCTTTCAACCTGTATCACTGGAAGGATTCCAGTTAGCAAGTGGAACAGGTTTGTGCCATCATACTTGTATACAGTCTGGAAAACACTCTTGAAATAGTACCCTTTTCCCTTATAAACAGCATAAGAACATGAATAATAGCAAAGCATAAAAGCTTTGCTATCTCCATTCTGTTTAATATTTTATAATAGCCAGATATGTACATGGGAAGATTCATAAAATTTGACAAGAAGACTTCATTTCATTTCCCAGCAGATAGTAGTTAAAAAGACATCAAGAAGACAAACCATTTTTAGCCTGAACTTCCATACATTCAGTTAATCATCTTTGGAAATGCTCTAAACCAGGGGCCCCAATCCGTGGTCGGTGGATCAGCACCAGGCCAATTGATGCCAGTGACTGGGTCATGCAAACAAGTGAGGCTCCATTTGCACAAGCAACCACACCCACCCCAATCTCTTTCCATGGAACTGCCTTTCTGGTGCCCAAAAGGTTGGGGGCTGCTCCTCTACCCTATTGACAAGCACCACAAATTTGGTAATTAAGTCTTCATTGGCAAAGAAAGTACTTGTGGCTAGAAAAAAATACCTATTCTATTTTAGGCAATTATTAAAGATAGATAATCTTGTCTGATTATTGATAAAATAATTATGAATAAAATAGAGACAGAGCTATATTTGTCAAACTGAATCATATAGAATGAATCATTACCTGAAAATGTGGAGATATTATAATAGAGGCACATTTTCTATGAATTTCTGGAAAAACCCAGATTTTTTAGAGTGAAGATTTTACATTAAAAGTCCATTATTTCACCAGAAGGTATTGAATAACTGACCCATGACATAAGCTGTAGTTTTTATGAAGTGGAATAAATACTTCATAAGACTACAATATGCTTTAAGAATGAGCAGTCTTTGACCTTCAAGCTAAAGTTGGGAAAAAGTAGCTCAAAAAATAAAGATAAATAGTGCAAAACAAAATCACAAAAACTCAATTTAAATAAAATCCAATACAAACAAAAAATTCAACTCTTCTCTCTCTTTGTCATAAATCATCTCAGAAGACTTTTCAGCAAGTCTTCTTCAGATCTCCAGCTCGATATTCCCCAGGTATTCAACTTGACAGGATGGCCTCAAGATAGTATCCTGATGTTATTCTTGCATATAGCTTTGCAGTGCTACATATTAAGTTCTATAGAATTTGTTTTTGCTATGGATGCTAAAATTGAATTTTGTTTTGTTAATTTTAGTGCTTATATAAAGCAGGTTTCAGAGGCAAAATATTTTTATTCAAAAAATGTGTGTTTTCCCAGTAATACTAAAGCATTTTCTTGGATGATACAATTCTCAATTGGGTCCTGAAATAAATTGATAACAAATGCAACAATTTGAGAATTACAGTTAGCCTGCAGAGCTAGGGATGATATGTCAACAGCCTAGCTGAAGCATTCTAGACCAGCAGTTGCCAACCGGGGGGCCGCAAGAAAATTGTGGTGATCCGCAGAGAAGTTTCACTCCCAGAGCAATTAATCTAGGCTGTGTAGAAACACAAGGCTACGGGAACTCATCCCACCCACTCACTCCTTACCTGGCAAACTTGCCTGCTATTTTTCCTTTTTCCAACAATCAGCTGTTCTGCTGTGGCGGAAGATTTAGATTAGCCAGAAAGCAGAAAGTCATTTTATATCTTGCTTTCTAACTAATTTTTAGATCTTTGGCTTTGCTTTTAAGCAGAGCCGAACCTCCCTTAGGACTGAAAGTTCTATTCAGTTGCAGACTTAGATAGCTGATGGCAGAAACACAGATCTCTCTAAGTGAATCTGTGATTCTGTGAGCAACTCAATCTGCCTGCCTGCTTTGCCTGATTTTTGGTAAACGTTGCTTTTTTTTAAAATAAAAAAATCAGTATTTACATACATGGTGTATTGTGAGTTAATTTTATGAGTTTGCTTGCAAGCAAATTTTATGTGACAGGCTCAGATGGCTGATCTCACAGATCTCTGAATAAATCTGCGGTTCTGTGAGCAACTCAATCTGCCTGCCTGCTTTGCCTGATTTTGGGTAAAAGTTGCTCTTTTTTTTTGTAAAAAATTCAATATTTATATAAATATTTATACTATTTGCATACAAGCCATTTCTAGCCAGTCACATGACCACCAAGCCACACCCACAAATTAGGTCATGCCCACAGAACTGGTTGTTACAAAATTTGAATCCCATCCCTGCCCTGTGTGTGTGTGTGTGTGTGTGTTTGTGTGTGAGAGAGAGAGAGAGAAAGAGAGGGAAGGAGGGAGAGAGGGAGTGAGAGAGGTTAGCTCAGATCTCTCTCTCTCTCTTTCTCTCTCTTTCTCTCTCACCAACGTCAGCAAGCCACTATCAGTTAAAATTCATATTAGTGGTCCCTGGGATTTAAAATTATGAGTTTGGTGGTGCATGAGGTCCAAAAGGTTGGCGACCCCGTTCTAGACCAGCTGCAGCTTCTGAGTTGCCTCCAAAGACTGCCCAACACAAAGTACATCACAGCAGCCCAACTACTTTGGGACCAATGCATGAAGTGGCATCACCAAAGCATTCTGGTCCTAGTCTTAACTAATACTTCAATCAAAGAGAAGTGAAGATCTTTCTAGATACAACTTCCACTTTCTTCTTGCACATGCAGCAAATCTAAGAAGTGTAAGAAGAGTCTCAAACTCTTCATTTTAGGGGATTTGATCCTGTAATAATTATTGCAGCCAGTGGTATCAAACATCTATTGTAATAATGCAAATAAACTTTGTACTAGTTTAATATCAGCTTTTTTGATTCTTCCTTGCTTTTGATAATATACAATACAAGGTTCAGCTTAAGAGATTGATATATAAATGACTTTCGTCTGCTTATAATACTAGGATAACTAACAAATGTCCTTTGTCAGAAAATCTATATAGTTGCTAAATAGAATATTGTAAGGGAAATCTGTAAGCCTTGATGCTTTCCCCATTGGAACAAGCAAATTCTTCACTACAGCCCACAGATCGGATCCACTCTCATTCATATAAGAGTTGACTTCTAGCTCTTTAAGATGCTCCAGCAAGATGTCCTGGTATTTAATGCTGCCCAGTTTAAATTTAGATCAAATTAGGAAGCTTCTTTTAAAGTACACATTTAATGGAATTTTTTTTTGTGATTTTTCAGTCTGAATGCAGGCTATATTTCAGTGTGAGAACATCAGCAGAAACAATCAAAAACACGAAAGTGACTTTTCAAAATGCTTTGAAAACTGTAGAAATCTTGGGGATTTCTATCTAATAGTAAATGTTCAAAATATAGAAACAAATCATTTGTGAGGTGAGAATGCACATAATAATTAATATTTTGTATGCCTTTCCCTGCCCTCATCATCCAGCCATTTAAACTTTTGAAAAAGAACCTTCACAATTGTGATAATCATTAGGGCCCTCTGAAAAATAACAAGGCTTATACAATTTTCAGAAAATAGTATTGTTATCCCAGTGCCCTTGCAGTGCATAGTAATACTGTGATCATAAATATATACAATGATGATAACCAGAAATGACTGCTCTGGGCAATTTCTCGTAGAGGGATTTATTTTGTATTATTGCTAGTGCAGATGAAGCCCTCCCTTAACCTGCCTTTCAGTGATTTGAGCTGTCACCAAGTAGAGGACCTAGATTGTCTGGAAAAAGTCAGTATACACAGAGGGATTTCAAGGGTACAATAGGCAGCTTGTTTTCTATGAAATCTAATTCAATGAAGCTGTGTCTACAAGAAAATGCATAATATGCTACACTTATGGTAGTAATCTAGCTTCATGCTAGTATCTTACTGTAACTAAGTGCGAAAAATAATTGTGCCTGGGGAAGAAAACTGGGGGAATTTAGCGTGTCAAATTTACCCACAGAAGCAGAGATCTACATGGAGTAACTGTCTTCGTGTCAGGCATAGCAATAAATCTAGACACCTTGACCCATACACAGGAACTGGCATAGAAAAGTTTGTGGATATGACATGGTTAGATAAGTTATTTTATTACAAGGAAATAAAGTTGTATATGCAGAGAAGATCTGAATGCTGTCGGGTAAGAAATTAAGCCATGTATGCATGACTGTGTGTATTTGCTACAAGGTTTATATTCTCATCTTTTTTCTACCACTCTATCAAAGCAATTGAAAATGTCCATTCATGGTGCAACTTACAGAATAGACACTTGCCCTAACCGAGCAGTTCTGTCTTCTCTGGGAACTGCTGGTCCCTGCCTGTCCAGAATTATGCCATACAAAATGGCAATATTATTTTAATATTTATTCCCTTAGTTGTATGTATTATTTATAAATAGTTCATTTTCTTGTGAAGGGAATATTTCTGTGTTATGAGAAGAGTGCAGCAACTATTGCCCTTTTTTTCATACCTTATCTCTTATCTATAAGCAGCAGTGCAAAGTCTACTCATTCAGTCCTAATCAGCAAAAGTCCAATTAAAATGAGCAATGATAGCTATTTTAATCTCAATCAAATAAACTAATTTTATGTTACTTTTGCTTTCAAAAATCTTGATCTTTGTTCCCTTCAAACAACATTTTGGAACTTGATTTCTTTTCATTTCTTTTATTGTCCCATCTCAGAAAATCTTCAAACATTTAGAAGTCTTTTTATAAATCCATAAAAAAATTATTCAGGCCTTCTTTTTGATTTGTTGTCTGTACTTCCCTTTTAAATTTGAAGATATTATTTTGTATGTCCAGTGTGTCCTCTTTTTCCGTATCATTGTTCTAATCTGTATTTTCTAAATCAACTTTGAGATCAATCTCAATCTTTTTAGGTAAAAAAATTGTCTCTCCTTTATAATGTCTTTAAAATACAATCTTTCTATACAGGAGTTACTCTTAAAAGTTCTGGATCCATTGTTCAAAAATATTCTTCAATATTATGCAATTTTAAAATAGTTCACTCCATTTTGTATAAGCAAATCAAATTTAAATATTCTTTTTTTTTTTTTTGAAAAGAATTTTATTAATTTTCTACAAA
>BHFT01062106.1:0-15765 GCA_004320025.1 Laticauda laticaudata
AAAAGGTAGAGAGAGTTCCTCAGCTTAGGCCTGGGGCCGCACGCATCAACGTGTCCATAGCAGGTGCGGCAAACTCCGTTTTTGGCTGCTCTGATCCCGGCACGTCATCGGAGCGCGCAGCAGCAGTGTGCTTTGGACGTCTGCGCCTTCTTCTTCTCGCTGTCGCGTATAAACGCAAGAAGGCTCTGAAGACATGGTCTGAAGCAGAGTTTTGCGTTCTGGTGATGATGACGTGCAGGGCTATCATATCTGACTGTTGCCATCATCGCATGGTGGACGGAAGCAACTCTGATGATGTTGAGAGTAGCGGCATACGACGTACACCAAGGGTGAAGAGGTCTGTAAGCAGCGCAGCGGGCTGCTCGGAACCCATACTGAGAAGTCCACGATGGATTTTCTGCAACGCTGCCTTTGTTATAGCTGCCTGCCTTTTTATAGAAAATATCGATTGTGTCCTGTCGGCGGCTAAGGTGTGTCGGCTTCTAGCATAGCTCTAGACATACTCCAGACATCCTAATTATACAACGATAAATCGCCCAGATCAGCAATGTTTTGTTCCATTTTTAATACCCTTTATATACCGAGATGTATACGCTTACATTCCTTTCTATTTTCTGTTGCTACTGACGCTGTGTAGACATTCCGTGTCGCGTTTTGTTTCGGCTCCCTCGTTTCCATTTTTCGAGCTGGCAGCGGATGGTGAGTTGGGGGATCGGCGCAGAGGGATGGGGCAGAGAGGATAGCAGTGGATGTTTAAGGATGATAACGAACAAGAACATTTGCTGGCCTGTATATGTCGCGGATGTACATCGTACGCTCGGGCGGAAAGTTCATCCGTTCAGCCAAAGTTTTGTGCAGCTCAAAACTTCTTGGGCACGGATGAAAATCTCTAGTGGACCGGATGGCTCGACGACCCCTTGGCTCGGATAGAGGCGTACGAAAGGCAAGCGGTATGGCAGTGAGTTAACGACAACAGATGCATAGCGTTTTCCAACAGATGGCAAGCTTTTTTTAACATTTTACATCCTCTTTGCATCCGTAAGTGCAGTCGGACCGGGCCTTAAGGTCAATCTGACCCTAAATTTCATTCTTCTGTCTTCCAATTATCACTTGCTTTCTTAGGCAATTTCTTAACCCGGAATAGATTTCTTAGTTCCTGAATCCTTTGTGGAAAGCAAGCCCATTCCCACACTAGATTGCTCTTTTTAAAAAATTCTTGTGGAAATATTCAATAATATTTATCAATATCAATCAACTTTTGTATTTATATATCAGTATATTTTTCTCATGTAAAATATTTATTCTTATCTGGAGTGGCAACCGTAAAGGTGAAAGATTCAAACATGGGAACTGTCTGTGGCCTCATGTCACTCATGGGGACATACGTTGTGGTTTCTTCATCTGTGTTTAGTTTCATAACATTTCTGTACCTGAAGCATCTCTGCTTCTTATTATGTTATACAGCAAACCTACTAAAATCATTGCCCTCTACTGAGAAAACCTTGCCTTTGCCTTCAAATGGCAACAATAACTACATTTATCTGCAACAACTAACTTGTTGCAGGCCTATCCTGAACAAGACAGTCATCCTGTTCTATTTTTCTTGGCTACTAGTCCTTTTGTTTCCAAACTGAAAGTTTCTATTATGTGTTTACATTTTTACATTACAAAATGTTATGTAATGTATATTTTGACTGATAGTATATGGCTTGTTGTCGATCTTAGTGGCTTTTTTCTTGCTTCAGTTCTTGAGGTGGAAAATGTCTTTATGATATATAGAATTGTCTCCTTCCACTAAATTGGGTTCCATTTTGCTACAACAGCCTCAGCTTGAGATCACAAAGTATTTGACAGGAAGAAATTTGGAATAAGATCAGAATGATCACTTGACGCTACAGGTAGTCCCCAACTTATGACCACAATTGAGCTCAAAATTTACATGGCTAAATGAGAAATTTGTTAAGTGAGTTTTGCCCCGTTTTACAACTTTTCTTGCTCCATTTGTTAAACAAATCACTGCTTAAATTAGTTGTTAAATTAGTAACATGGTTGTTAAGTGAATCTGGCTTCTCAATTAACTTTGCTTGCCAGAAGATCACAAAAGATGGTCACATGATGCTGGGACATTGCAACCATCATAAATGTGAGTCAGTTGTCAAGCATCCAAATCATGTGACCGTGTCACAAAACATTTTTTTAAAGTTAATTCCTGATGTTTGACTGCACTATACATCATTCAGTATGGACTATTTTCAAGAAGATCTCTGAAAATCTCCCTTAATTTTTAAGAACTTTTCCAGTACACTTAAAAATGTGCCAAGTTGATAATGTTGAGGAATCTGTTAAGGTATTATCTCTGAAATAATGACAGGGTCATTAATTTTCTAGTCATCTTTATAAAAATCCTCTTCAAGGTTATAACATAATGTAAACTTCAGTCCTCTCAGCTGCATATTTTCCCATTGTTCCATCTTATATTATAACCATTTTTTGTCCTTTTTATCATAGTCTTTCACTCCTGCTTCTTCTGCTTCATAATTCAATAAAAAAACATTATCCATTTTAGTCATTACATTTTGATCATTTGTACACAATTCTATTTCAAACTCAGTCTTACGATGATCAAAACCATAAATGATTTTGCCAACTTTTAATCTTTCTAACAATTGTAAACAAGAGAAATACTGACATTTACATCATTCTGATGCTAGTTCTTTTCTTGGTTTTATTTTACATTCCCCTTGAGAAAATCCCAGTATCTCCCAATCAGTTAACCATTTGTGTTTGCTTATTATTTCTTGTCAGCAATATGCTTTTTATGCTGACAGCCACAGAGGTGCTTTCAGGCCCAATCAGGATTTGTATTTTTTTTAATATTTTCAGTATGGCTCATCTAACATTATGGTTTTTAAAATCCATATTGACTTATCACCACAAATATCCATGCCACCAAATCTCAGGTCATGTCCTTCTAATTTCTATTTCACAGTCGTACTTAAACCAAACAGCAACCTGCAAAATAAAAATTCAAATCAGGTAGACCCAATACTTCTCATTCCTGGCATCTTGTAATATATTTATTCTGATTTTCCCCCTGCCACACAAATTTAGATGTATCATTCTGCTACTGTTTAAAGAGTGCATCAGTTGTCAAAACAAGTATTGTCAGAAACAAAAATTTCATTCTCGGTAAGGCATTCATTTTTATCACAAAATTCTCCCCAGCAATGACAATTGTAATTTCCCATCTCATGACATATATTTTTAACTCCACCCTACATCTTAACATAATTATTTTGAAATAATGTATAGCTCATAGTTGTCATAATGATACCCAGATGTTTTATCTTCTTCTCAAATTTAAAAGCTTTGACTCATCAGCTGGTTGATCTTCTATTTTCCTATTTTTATTAACTTCTTCATCTTCTGTTTATTAATCTTAAAACCTACTAAAGCACAAATTCTTTAAATCTGTCCATTAATATTGCAATTCCCTTTAAAGGGAACGATACCAAGTCATCTGCAAAAACACATAACTTATACATTTATTATACATTTATTTTTTAATCATTAGCCCCACAATCCTCTCATATCTCTATCAATATTTCCAGAAGTAAAGTAGACAAAATTTGTCTATCTGTTTTGTTCTATGCAGTTTTTCTCGATTTCAGCAATTTTAAATTGGACTTCAACTCTGAACAATTCCAGAGTTCTATCAACTTCCAGAGTTCTTCATGAAGGCTAGAGAATCATGGAAGTTGTTCTATGCATCCTAAAGTTGACGAGGCTGAAAAACATTGTTCAATAGGATGAGACTGGAGCTATGAGTCCATAACTTCCTAATCAAATCTTGAAAAGTTAGAAAATAACATATAGAACTAGGCATTTTGAAAGGGTCTCATTATGGTGGTATCAAATGGTCTTTAACAAGCTCTATTGCTTTCTAAGGGTTGAGATTCTTCAAAAACCAAACCATGCCAGGTCCCATTTGTTCTTGAACTTGTAACATGTTTCAAAGTCAATATGATCAAAAATAAAACTCCATATTAGATTTTAAACCACTTTCAGAAGAACTCATGAATGAAAATCCCAGGAAATAAATATAAAATGCTCGTTATTTTCATTCTCAAGGAAGTTATATATGTAATATATAAACTATATCACAATACCTATTGTCATTTAATACCTGACTTAACCATAGGGAAGTACTTGGAAATTGAAATATCTTCCTCAAACACTTATACAGAAATGGTAACTGGGACAAAATATCAAGTTATGCCCAGTAGCACAGGGAAACAACTGTTATGTACTAAATATATCCATGGCTAATCCACTTTAATGGGCAAATATTTTTGAAAATAAACAAATCAAGACCTGGGGTTGCAGCATCTTAATGCATTTATAAATTAATAAATAATGTGTCTTTCATAACATGGAAATCTTCGTAGATTCAGGGTTTTTTCTTCTAGAATACCTTGATGAGGAAAATATGTGGCATGCTATTTCTTATTGTTCCATTCTTGTGTCTCTTAAAATATTTGAATGAGCCAACAGGAAAAGTAGATTTTCCTAGTCCCTGAATGGCAAGATGTAATTTTCCACTGCATCAGTCCATCCCATGCAGTTATATGCTTAAATCAATATTGTGTAAAATTTAGTTGTGCAACAATTACTCTTTCCCACAGTATAATCTTGTGGTGGCTTTTTAACTCTCCGTATTTACCTTGGTGATGAAGAGCCACAAAGTGATATATTGAGGTTAAGCAGACATGGTAGGGTGGAACCTTGAAAATTCTTTTCCTGAATTAAGCTCTGTTTTATATTAGAATGATTGCTAACATTTATATTAGTCAGTCTCTTTCTTTTCTACCAATTTTCTTTCTTAAATAACTTCTGAAACTTCTGTTTCAGGATATGTTATGTTATGTTGTATTGTGTTGTCTGTGTTATTATCCTTGGGTATACTATTTATTGGTATTAGATTATAGTGTATATTCAGGGATATTTCAGGGAATTAAACCAAGTCAAAACTAGTTGCAAATCATATGGTCATCATGAGCATTCAGTTGCTGTTGTGACCCAACTTTTCTCTAAACCAGCTCTGTTCCCAATGGCTTGGATGACAAGTCCCAAAATTTCCTGATCCATCTGGAGAGCATCAAATGGAAGAAAGTCTTTCCTTTCTGCTGACATGAAACAAAGGAAATTCATACAGATATGTATAAACACAATCCATACTTCTCTTTTTTCTGTTTTTGCAGAAACCCATTCAGAAGAGCAGAGAAGTTTAGATGGACATCACTCAGGTATTTCTGTTTCCATTTCTGTAAGACCAGTATTTCATTGCTTTCGAAAAACAATTAAGTTCAACTATAGCATATACAGTCTCCCCCATTCTAAGAACAATTCTTTTTCCATTATTTAAGGATTGGGTTGTGGGACTGTTGTTTTTTTTTACATTTTGTTAAAATTAATTTTGATTGTAAAAAAAAAAAAAGACTACAGTTTTGTTCTTTAACCATTCCTTTTATTCAGCCTCCATCAACCCATTGCTCTGCTCATGCACTTAATCCTGTAGTAATCAACTACACTTTCTTCAGTTCCTACAATGTTATCATCACCCTTCCTTTATACTAAAATAGATGGCTTTTTGCTTGTCCTTTTAAGCTCAGCCTCCTTGGGCCTTTCTGTTCTTGTTTTCCCTTACCACCATCCTTATCTGTAATATTCAAGCTTAACTTGCTTCTTTATACAAACATCAAGGTATTCAGCCCTCCAAATTTTTGGATGATTTCCATCCTTGAAAGGATTATTCTAAAAATATTGGGAGGGGCTTTGCCATTTATGTGGAAAACCTCAGTAAAATTTCACTTGGACAAAGTTCCTGGGCATTTTGCCTTTGCATGTGGTGGATCATGGACTTGAATCTGAGATGAGAAACAAACAAAAGAAATTTAAAAGACAGCTGTAAATGAGAGTGAAAACAGTATCTAAATAACTAGTTGGATTTCTAAAGCTCCATAGAATCTCATTATATTACTATTTTCTTTCTTTAAGCTCTGGACAAGGGTTCTTGTTCCACCTGGAGCACTGGCCACTTCTCAACCTTTGACAATTACCTGTACGATTTCTCGGGGACTTGTAATTATGTCTTTGCAACCATCTGTGATGAAACAGCTCCAGACTTCAACGTACAGTTCCGTCGTGGTCTGAACAAAACAATTGAAAGAATTATCATTCAAGCGGGACCGAATATTATTATAGTTGACAAAAGTGGCATATCAGTCAAGGATTATGGGTAAGCATCCAGTAAAAAAACGGGTTTTGTTCTGCTGCAAACTAAAGGTTCTTCTATAAAGTTGAAGGAGTATGGCCACCATCTTATATGAAGTTGTGCCCTTGGGCTTCAGCTTTAAAATAATGTGCTTGTCATGAATCATCATTAAAGTGCTGGGAAGCTACAGCTGATGCTGAGAAGGGCATCCACACTGTGTACACTTTCAGTGGAAGATGCATTCTATTTCTCATGTATCAGTTTTCGCTAACTACCTATGAGTAACAAGAATGTTTTTGTTTGTGTTGCCAATGGATAATGAAATTGCCAACACTGCATCATGAAATATATATGTATGTAGCTTTTATAATGTAATCCAAATGCATTGTGTCTTCTCCACAGAGCTGATTTTCTGAATCTTTTTGTAAAACATGTGTGTGTGTGTGTGTGTGTGTGTGTGTGTAATCATTTATCTTTTTAGCCATTTTCTATCCACTGAAGGGTCATGGAATGGATCCCACTTGATAAAAAGCATGCAGGAGAAAGAGAGAGAGGTACAAATAGAGATACAGATACAGATATAGATGCTATATACATATTGTATGGTGCTGTTCTGAGACCTCCAGGTGGTTGTGAGTTACAAATGGCCTGAAAGCCATAACTTTATCATTGCCCAATGGGATATTCCACACATGATAATAGAGAAGTCCTCACTTAAGCCAACCACAATCAGGACCAGCTTCACTATTCAATGACACAGTTGTAAAATGAAAAAAAAAACTCATGTAATTGTACCCAATTTATGACAGCAGTTTGTCCATTCCAGCAGCAAACATTAAGTAAAGCCCTCTGGCCCATTAATGTCATATGACTACAACTTGAAATTTCCTGCAAGATCCCATATTTCCACTTTAGGACCTGTGAATGTTTCAGATGTTTCTGAAGGACAGCTTTTAGCATCCTTCACCCAGACTCTCTTGGCTAGGACTGCCACTGGGTTTTAGGTTCAGACATATTGGGAAATTCACTGTTCATTTTACCTCATTAGAGAATGAAAATATAGTGACATTTGAACATGAATGCCAATAAAGTTTACATCATTTGATTTTGAAGATGAACCTTTACAATTCCACAAAGTGTCTAAATGTATATGTTTTCCCCTAGTAAAATCCAATTGCCATATACTAGAAATGGAATTCAGATTGCACCATTTGGGCACAATATTCGTTTAATATCCAAGCGGAAGGAAATGGAACTTGCTGTTTTCTGGAACAATTATGACTATCTCATGGTGAGTAATTTTTTTATTTTTCATACTGATAATGGTTTTGGAAATCTAAAAATTCCAGGCACACATTAAATAAATTATTCTGCATGTATTCTTTGGCTTTGCTTGAAGTACTGAAGATGGAACATGGTAAAGCCAAAAGGGTAATGATTTTAATAACCATTATTTTAATTAGATGATTTAATGCACTTTACATTTGTAGTTTAGGAAGTGCAAGGTTGCCACTCTTAACATGGCTGGGGGGGGGGGGAATCTCTATCTGAAGTTCCAAAAAAATAGCCTGCAACATTGTAAGGAAGCAAGGTATTCCAAGAAAAATTGTTCATGTGTGTATTTAGTTTATTTGAGCTCTGCCTTGCATAAAGATTCTTCTCAAAACTACTTTGTAAATTTCAGTGTAAGCTTCCTGATAATTTCTGCAGCTATATTATTCATTCATTTATTTAAATTAATATTTTTAAGGCTACCCAGCTCAAGATTTTTTTAAAAAAGGCACTGCTTGCAACCAAGCAAAAGAGAATAAGAATAACTTGGAAAATAAGCTTACATTGTAACCATAGACCATATATACCAGGTAGACACATTGTCATTGATCCTGGGACTTGGCAGGGCTGTGGTACTTTGTAATTCCTTGACATGCCATTCTATAGCACCTTCCAGAGACCAGGATACTGAGGATACAGAGACTTGGCATCATGGTTGAATTTTGAGTGCCATGCAGCAGAATTGGTTTCAAATATTAATTCTGCCTTTTCCATGTATAATCCAGTCCAATTTCCTGTCAAGTCTCCCTCTGCCCATCATCACTCAAATGTTACTACTTGCCTTATTTTCTCCATCAATTCCCTTGTCAATTCCCCACAACCCTCCCACTATCTCTCTCCTAAGTCGTGGGAACTATCAAACAATCATCTCCACAACAACCAGTCAACCAATCAGCTGATCACCTGTCCCCAGAGTCCCCAAAAACATCTTTTGTCACTGTGCCTTCACATGTTGCAAGGCATGTCAGACTATGTCAAAGGATTGGCATTAAAAGTGGGTAGAACATGGAATTATCCTACAGGTCTCTGTTTATAGACTGCTTTATATACTTCATCTATATGTGCCACCAATTAGACAAAATTATATATAAAACATCATTATTCTAAAGATTGGTACAGATAAAGTAAAATAATTAAACAAGCACAGTAACTTCACGAACTCACCCACCATACCTGTCACCCATACAAACTCATTCAAATCTTTCTGTTTCACTTTCTTTTCTTTTCAAATCTTTCTTTTCCTGTCTCTCTCATTTATTTAGCTTTCTTTCTCCTCTATTTTTTTTTCCTTCTCTACTTTGCCATTTGAGAGAAAAGTAGCTTGGGCAGAAGATTGTTTCCAGTGAAAAAACAGAAGGGTATTGGTAACATTCCTCTGCCTATCACTCCTTTTTCAACAACCTTCCAATTAATGTGTGTATGAGAGGACAAGATCAGGGAAAGCCAAAAACAAAGGGCCAGAGGCCAGGATGGTCCATTACAATAACTACAAGCAAGTATGAACTATTTCTCACAGAATGAAATGGATGCAAGATTTGAGCCTTGGGCTGTGCAACAAAGAGAGATCTTGAAGCATAGAGTTTGCATTAGCTGCTGTTCTATTATTATTAAAGATTTTCCTAATACTTATAATAAATACATTTCACCAGAGCAGTGTCCTTAGAATTTCTGGCTTCCAGTCTGAATATCAGTCTGAATGAAACTGGCCAAAAATATTGCAAGTGAAAAAATAGCAGAAAGGGGAGACTAAAACATGTTTTTATTTCTATGCACACCTCTGTACAAACACACACACACACTCACACACCTACAAAGTCTTCTATTCCTAAGAGCCCATTCTTTAAAGCAGCAATTACTGGACCTTTGCTGTCAACATTTATATAAAGTACCAAATTTCACTCAGTTTTTTAAAGGTATCATTTAAAAATCTTTGGATACATACATCCAATAATAGTTGACAGGCATAACTAAAGAAAAACCCTGCATTCAACAGAAGCAGGAACACATTGAGTCTTGCAGTCTGAGAGACACCATATAATGGATCTCATGGGCTGCTCTAAACCTCCTTCAGGAATAGTAAAATAGCCCATCTGAAAATAGATTATCAGAAGTAAAATTGATAACTATTATATAAAGTGTTGCTCTTTATTTGTAAGGTAGTAAAGAAAAAAACATTAGGAGATGAAGAGAGAAGATTAGTTACTATTTAAAATGTTTTGTCTAATTGTCCACTATGGACCATGTCTTGAATGACAACATCTAATTTGATGGCACAGATGGAATATGTTCAAGCAATAATGCAAGGCAATAATTCAGGGAAAGTAACCATCTGTTTCCTCTTGGAAAAAAAAAACTATGGTTGGGAAAGAACACTTGATGAAAAAATTCCAGAGGAGAAGCCATACTAGGTTGTCAAAGCAAGAACAAACAAAAGTCATGTGTGATGCCTTGTAGATCAGCAGGTTTACTGTGGCATAAATTGGTTAATCATTTTGAGTGCCAGAGCAGGACAGCTTCTTAGATTTTTTTCTGCTAATTGTGGAGTGTCTCAGTATTAATATTGCAGCATAGGTCAGGCTGACCTGGACTGCAGCCCATGATTTGGTTAACAAACATTGTAATAAGCATGTTGCTGTCTGGATTGGCTCTGAGGTGCATTCCATTGATCAAAATGGCATTGCTCTATAAATTTTATAATTTATAGCTGAGAGGAGAACATACAACAAGGGCAAGGGTCATGCATGGTTGTTTTCTAATTGGTTTTCTTTCCTCCCTTTTTAAGGTTTTAATTGAACAGAAATATATGGCAAAGACATGTGGACTGTGTGGAAATTTTGATGGGCAAGAGTTGAATGAGTTTCTGAGTGAAGGTATGATTATTATAATCATTATTTATTAAATATAAATGCCACCTGACTTCTAGGGACTCTTATCAATGAAAACATGAAGAACATGGCAAATAAACAAACAAACAAACAAAGAAGATAGCAAAGGCAAGATAACAAACCAGATGAAAATAAAATCAATCTAAATTGAAAGGAGGCTCCAGACATTCCCACCAAAGCTGAAGAGACAGGTCTTCAGGTCTTCAAAACACCAGCAGGGTGGGGCTATTTGGATCTTGGATTGGACCTCATTCCAGAAGGCAGATTCACTTCTGGGGTCTTCATTGTTGGCATTGCTTAGTTGAAGGAACGGGAGCATTCCAATCCTGCCAGAACAAATCAGCCACATAGGTGCCATGGGACATCCCCCAAGTAATCAGGCCCTAAGCCATATCAAGTTGTCCAGGTGACAATTTGCGCTTTAAATCACACCTGGAAGCAAACTGGCAACCAGTGCAACTCACAAAGGAGAAGTGTAATATTCTGTTTATACAAGACATTTTAGAAAAGTATTTCTGAAAGCTTTTTATAAAAGATAAGAAATTACTGAATTTTTTACTGAGAGAAAACTATCTAGATAGTGATACTAAAGATAATGACATGATTTCTAGACTTTTTTTAAATTTATAGTGTCTTTTTCAGGAAGGAAGGTGAGGGAAGGAGTTCCATATTAAATACAATTAGTCTTTAACTTACAATCACTATTGACCCCAAAATTTCTGTTGCTTAGCAAGACAGTTGTCAAGTGAGGTTTGCCCCATTTCATGAGATTTCTTGCCACAGTTGTTAGGTGAATCTCTACAGCTGTAACATAGTTTTAAGTGAATCTGGCTTCCCCGTTGACCTGTCAGAAAGTGGCAAAAGACGATCACATGGCCTTGGGACAATGCAACTATCATAAATATCTGCCAGTTGCCAATCACTCACATTTTGATCACATTACCATGAGGATGTTGCAACACTCATGTGAAAAACCATCATAAGTCACCTTTTTCAGTGCCATTGTAACTTCAAATGGTTGTAGGAAGAGGGCTACCTGTGTGATCCAGGATTTGAAATGCTAAGCTGGATTAATCATGTTCATCTTGGACTGCAAAACTAATGAATTAATAGTAACTGATTTGGATTTTACAGGTATTGGGCTTATTGGGGGGGGGGGGACAGAATGCAAAAAGTGGGATGGGACAGATTGAAATGGCCATTCTTTGCCCAAGCCCCAATGTGTTTCAAAAGATCAATTTTCCTCTAGAGCAATATTTTTTCAAACTTGGCAACTTGAAGAGGTATGAACTTCAGCTCCCAGAATTCTCCAGCCAGACTCATTTCGACTGCATTCAGTAACATGTGTATCTCAATTAACAGGTATTCTTCTGGACTCATATAAATATGCAAGTTTACATAAAATTGATGATCCTGCAGAGACCTGTCCTTTTGAAGGGATGATGACTCCAACCATTCCTGAAAAGAAATACGTAAGCACTATGTTATTATTCTGTTATATTTAAATTCCTTTGGGAAAAGAGTATGATAAAGAAATATTAAGAGCCGAAGTGGTGCAGTGGTTAGAATGCAGTACTGCAGACTACATCTGCTGCCTGCCAGCTGCCTGCAATTTGGCAGTTCAAATCTCACCAGGCTCAAGGTTGACTCAGCCTTCCATCCTTCCGGGGTAGGTAAGATGAGGACCCAGATTGTTGGGGGCAATATGCTGGCTCTGTAAACCTTAGAGAGGGCTGTAAAGCACAGTGAAATGGTATATATGTCTAAATGCTATTGCTATATTATAGATCTGAAGAAGCAAGAACATCTATCTGAAAGGGATTGAGGGAAACTGTGTCTTTTTTAAACTTACCATTTTTCTAATTGAAGAATTTTTCAATTAATTTTGCTTTCCATCCATTATCTTCTCTCAGTTAGTTCTCCATCTTGTCCTGCTCTGGTTTAAGCAGGAGGCTTCTCTTTTCCTCCCAACACAAGGAATCAGAAAAAATATTCTTACCAATAAAAAAGAATATTTGTAGCTTGAGATTGAACAGGAGGGAACTTGGTCCTCTCTGAGTTTGGTGATTTTCTTGTAGACAACCTAGTTTGGTAATGAAATATCTGCAAGAAAACCACCAAACTCAGGGAGTAACAAGGACTCCATAAATATTCTTGCTTTGAATTTATGCTTTGATTTTGACTCCTCTTGCTGATATCAAAGGGAAAATCTCATTTTCCATATTCTATGACTAGTCAGCAGGACAAGACCAGGAACAATCTGTGATCCAAGAGTGACAATCTGTCTAGCTTGAACCTTCGAGCCTATAGTACGACTGAATATTTGTAGTTTGGTGGGATATTCTTGAAAAATTGTAGTGGTAGTCTTCAAAATTGACAATACGCATCACTTGATTGAGATTATATGTTTGTTCATTTTCATCTTAGGCCCCACTTTGCTTCCAGCTGTTACGCCTTGTGTCACCGTCTTGCAATATTTCCAAAAAAGAGTTTGTTATTCGTTGCCAACTGGATATGCAAGTCTGTAGCAACCCAGGACATACCAATTGTACTTGTGCTACTCTTTCAGAATACTCACGGCAGTGTTCCATGTCTAATCAAGAGGTGACCAACTGGAGGACCAAAGATTTCTGCTGTATGTTCAGTCATTTATATCTTTAATTATCCATGCAGGGTAACATGTTTTAGCATCAACACTTTGAAAGTGTGCTTGCTTTGCAAATATCACTCCAATGATGATTTGTATCAAGAAAAGAAACACGAGTGAAGAGAGGAGTCCCTGTTAATGGTTCTTCTTCTGCTGCTGTTTCTTATAGTTGTATACTCTCTTGGTAGTTATTTTTGGATGGTTTTGCCTTTGATTGTTTCTTACCTTTTGCTGTATTTCTTTTCATCACTGCCAACTCCATCAGTGTCTTGATAGCTGTATCAAACTCAACAAATGGTTATTGCTTGGATTTACTACCAAAGTATAAATGTAAATCAAGCCAATTTTTCTATTTAAACAGCCTAGAGTCCAGAAAAACAAATTGTAGATACAACTGTATTATGAATCATAATGCATGCAACTCAGTGATATGCAATCCTTTGGGTTAGATTTAAAACAGCTGGAATGATCTTGGGCAGTTGTGTCATTTTGGAAACTAATACAGCAACTGTATGAGTTACAGACTGGCATTTTTGTGCATTTCAAAGTATCTTTTCCAAGTTAATTAGTAGATGCGTTGCTTTCAGAAATTTAATACATTTCACACATTGATTATTATTATGCATATACAAACTCACAAGGGTATATGTGGATTCCTCAAACCTAGGATTTTAGGAAGTTTTCCTATAAATGTTTTCAGAGAGTAGAGTCCCCTGTTTCACTATTTGGAAACTTTTCTCCTTATTGGTAAAACTGTAGCCAAGTATTATATATAACACATTGAAATATTAACAAATCCATTATGACTTAGTTAATTAGAATGGCTCTAGTGCTGTATTAAGCCTGTGAGTTGCAGGTTGGCCACTCCTAATATAAGTAAAGAACAAAACATGCCATTCCCCACCCCCAATCCAGTGGAATGTTGCGAAGAAATTACATAAGGAGAATTGGGATTCTGCATATCTATCAGAAAGATTTTTTTGGGAAAACTGAACAGAAATTGAACCAAATTTGATCAGAAGATAGAAGCCATCAAAATAAAGATCAGACTAAGAAATGATGTTGGATCCAATTCAGGATTAAAGAGAAAAAAATAGTCCCTGCTCCATCCTCAAACCCATGTCTATGCAACAGGCAATAAGGCAGCAGCTCTGAATATAACTTTCCTCTGTCCACTTTCTGTCACATAACCCAAAACAGAGCCCTCCTTGTGATTCCCAGTATGCACATAAATGCAACATTAAAGGACAAAATTATGCATGGACATTCTTCCATAGAAAAATTGAATTAGCTTGTAACACAGAAAAAAATCCAGAAACTTTCTATAACTGTTTCTGGTAAAGGGTTTGGAAAGTATTCCAGCTGATGTGCTCTGTATGTTTTCCTTGCTTTGTTAAAGACAAAGAACAAGACAATAGGAGATGCAGTTACTGGCTAGACTGGCTAGTTATCTAAAAGCGTCAAAAGAAAAAAAATACTTTCAAGCAGTTTCCTCAACTGTGAGGACAGAAAAAAGCTTAATGCTAAAACATTTTCTATTGAATCTTAAATAATAATAAATTCTAAATTAATAAAATACCCAGTGAGCATTGTATTTATATTAATGCCCATTAATTCTTATTTTTCCGTGAGTAGGGGAAAATATAATTCATATTATTGGATGGAGTTAGCTGATATTTTAAAAGTGAAGTGAATTAATCTCAAAATTGTATCGTGAACTTAGTGTTTTATTTTATTCAGGAAATCTTTTAAATTATTTTATTTTGTAGCTCTGGGAAAATGTCCAGGTAATCAACAGTATAAAGAGTGTGGTTCTCCATGTCTCAAGACTTGTTCCAATCCTGAATACAGCTGTTCCAGCTACTGTACATATGGCTGCTTCTGTCCAGAAGGTAAATAAAGATAATATGAAGAATCATTTTGGTATGAATATATTTAAGTTGCTAATTGTTTAATACTGTTGTAGCAGAGATTTTAGCAAGAGCTATATTTGTGTCCATTTATAGTAATAGATCTCTCTCTCTCTCTCTTTCAAGAGATAATTTCATGTTGTATACCTGAATTTGTTTGTATTGGATATTTTAATAATACAGTCCTCCATTTAGGCCCATCACTGAGCTGAAAATTTCTGTTGCTAAGTGAGACAGTTGGATTTAGACAGATTGGGTTTAATCAACTGCATGGCCAAAGAGCTACAGCAGGACAGAAGCAGTGCATAAGATCCCAGTATATGTGAAGAATATAGGTAATCTTTGACTTATGACCAGAATTGAGCCCAAACTTTCTGTTGTTAAGTCAGACATTTGTTAGGTGAATTTTGTCCCATTTTACAACCTTTTTCCCCCTGTTGTTAAGTGAATCACTGTAGTTGTTAAGTTAGTGGCACAGTTGGCTTCTCCATTGACTTTTCAGAAGGTTGCAGAAGATGATCACATGAACCAGGACCTTGCAGGACCCTGCAGCCATCATAAATATGAACCTGCTGCCAAGTGTCCGAATTTTGATCACATGACCTCAGGGCTGCTACAATGTTCGAAGCGTGAAAAATGGTCTCACTTTTTTCAATGGTGTTGTAACTTTGAATGGTCACTAAATGAACTGTTGTAAAGGCTAGGTCACATTGGCCA
>BHFT01062107.1:0-19395 GCA_004320025.1 Laticauda laticaudata
TCATGCTGCCACTAGAGTGACAGCACCACCAGCATTCAAAAGTGACCAAACCATCAGCCAGAAAGCATAGGAACTGACAAGTGGTCTGTGGTCACCACCTGCAGGACCACTCCTTTATTGGGGATGTCTTGCTAACTGCCTATGCTTTCAACCTGTTGTTTGTTCCATTTTCACAACAACATGTGAAATTGATTGTCAATCAGTGTTGCTACCTGACTGGACAGTTCGATTTTACAGAAGTGTGATTGACTTGGAGTTACATTGTGTTGTTCAAGTATTCCCTTTATTTTTTTGAGCAATGTATGTATGTATGTATGCATGTATGTATGGTATTCAGCTTTGTTCGGGTATTTTCCCACATCATTATAGTTGTGCTTTTAAAGTTGTGCTTATAATGACGTGGGAAAATACCTGAACAAAGCTGAATACCATACATATAAATACCCATGAAAACTTAAGAAAATATATATATATGTATTTGTTTTCGTAGATTTTCATGAGTACAGGTATGTAGGTCTAGGTGTGTTCAGGTCTTTTCCCATGTAAGAGTAAGAGTATCTTTGTGACATTTCAGTGAGGTCCCACTCGCCATCCTCAGGCTGGTGCTTTCGGCTTTGTTCCAGTGAAAGCAATGTGTGATTGGAGCTGCCATCTCTCTGTAAATACTGGTGGTGGGTGCTAGTGTGCTGGGCTGGTTGGCTGCGCTGCTGCCTCTTGATTGGTTAATGGAGTTGATGTTGGTATAATGGGATGTGAATTTTGATGTTGGTATAATGGGAGTTGATGTTGGTATAATGGGATGTGATGGCCTTGTGAATTTTGTTGTGGAGATATCCTGGATCTTGTGCTGTAATCTTCTGGGTCATTGGTTTTGTGGTGATCTTTTTTCCATTAGCCTCTCGTGTTTTAACAGCTTGGGTAATGGGTTGTGTGATGAGCTTGCAAGTTCTTTTGTTGTGGTATCCCAGGTCCTCCATTGTAATCTCCTGGGTCGTTTGTGTTTTGATCTCTTTTCCATTAGCCTCCTGTGTAGTAACGGCTTGGGTAATGAGTTGTGTGATGACCTTGTGAGACTTATTGCTGTGGTATCCTTGGTCTTGTGCTGTGATATCCTGGGTCATTTGCTGTNGTGTAATTTCCTGAGTTTCTGATGTGATATCCTGAGCGGGTGGCTGTGATGTCAGCTTGTTTGGTTTTGGGGTCGGAGGGTGTGACAGCTAGCAAGGCAGCCATGGTCTGTTTTCTGGATGGTGGTTGTCCTTCGTTTATAGGATGGGCTTGGGCCTGGGTCTGATGGGAGGGATTGGCAGTGGTGTCCTGTGTTGTTTTGAGTCTAGTGTTGGTTTTCATGGCGGGGACTTGTTTGTTGGTGAGGGCTAACTTCCAGATGTCTGGTAGGTGGGAGGTATCGTCCCATCTATTTATGTTATGGGGGTATTTCTCTCTCTCGATGGCTTCTCTAATTATTCTCTTGCTGGAGTGTTCAGTGTTGGATATTAATTTGGTTTCTTCTAAATTAATTTCATGTCCTGTGGCTTTAAGGTGCTGGAAGAGGGGGGAAGTATTTTCTTCTCTTGGATCTTTTTTACATTTGAAATAAGACATGCAGTCCCAAATGAGAACTGCATTGTGAATGTACAAAACATAGAAAGATGGCTTCAGATCCACAGAAAAGGGAAATATTTTTCCCTGGTTTCATAAACTGGAAAGTAACATAGTTTTGTTAGGTACAGAGTATCACAGCAATTATGATATTTGAAAAAGGGGGGGAATCCTGTGCTTATCTACTAGGCAGTAAGCTTTTTTACACACAACTTTGCATAGCTAGAAAAAATTATTGGAATCCCTAATTAGCCTCCTAAAATGTGGATTGCTCTAAAGAAGTAGTAGTATATATATATACATCTTGTTGAGAAAAATGATTAGCACATTTCTTTGAATTTAAGATGCTGAAATCTTAAGCTTAATAAGATAGGAAAGCTTAAATGTAATGGATTAATTGAGCTTATCATACTTCAGTTTTACAGTGTTCATTTTTTGTAATACTTTTATTACAAGTTTTAGTCACAACAATGAAAGATAACACAATTTAGAAAAAAAGAGTGCAAGGAAACAAAGAAAAAAAAACCTTTCCAGAAAATCAGATTCCAATATATAATGTCTTCAACCCAATTATAAAAACAAAAATCAAGAGCTCTAAAATAATAACATTAAATAACATATATAAAATTAAGTTCCATATCTCAGTATTTTAGCTGTAAGCCAAATCCAATTTTAAAAGGCAGAAAATGGTCCTGATAGCCTAGGGCAGGGCTGTCAAACTCGTGGCCCACAGGCCAGATAAGTCTTGTGCTGACCACACCCAGTTTAGCAGAGAGAGGGGGAAGTCACGATACGTCATGTGATGCTGCGAGTTTGACACATCTGTCCTAACGTTTCTGATTCCGGTAACAAAATGCAGCTGATACTGGTCTATATGTGAGTACTTTCAATTCTTTATATTATTATTATTGTTGTTGTTGCTTTGTCAATCACTTACAAGATGATAGGTATAAGTATAAACATGAGTACGAAATAGGTACAAATAAATGGGGACTTTGGGACAGGGACGTTAGGCACGATGGTGCATTTATGCACATCCCTTACAGAGCTCTTAGGAATGGGGTGAGGTCAATAGTTGATAGTTTGAGGTTAAAGAGATGGGGGCTAGAGGATGTAACAACAGAGTCAGGTAGTGCATTCCAGGCATTATCTATTTGTTGCTGAAGTCGTACTTTCTGCAATTAAGTTTGGAGCGGTTTACATTAAGTTTGTATCTATTGTGTGCTCTTGTAATTGTTGTGGTTGAAGCTGAAGTAGTCATTGACAGATAGGATGTTGTAGCAGACAATTTTGTGTGCTACGCTTAAGTCTAACCGTAGGTGACATAGTTAAAGGTTGTTCAAGTGCAAAATTTCAAGCCTGATGGTGTAGGGTATTCTCTTGCGAGCAGAGGAGTGTAGTACTCTTCTCGTGAAATACTTCTGGACTTGCTCAATTGTATTAATGTCTGATATACAGTGTGGATTCCAGACTGAAGAGCTGTATTCAAGTATTGGTCTAGCAAAAGTTTTGTATGCTCTAGTTAGCAATTTGATATTTCCTAATCTATTGCTATTATTTCTATACTACTGTGCTAATTACGATTACTTTAACAATCTTTTTATATAAAAGCAAAATACCACTCACGCATAATCACAAAATCTCCAGAACTGTGAAGCCTACAAACTTGACATTTGGCATATGTGTTCCTCTTGGCTTCTAGGTGCTCACAAAGAAAGGATTTTTTGAAATGTCCATCAGAACATTACTATTTCGTATATTATTATTAACATGCTCTGATGCTAAAGAGTTCTACTCCCCCTCCCCACCTGCAAAACACAAGCAGAGGAGAGCAGTTTCAGATTTTCATGTATGCAGGTTAAATAAGCAAGGTTGAAACTAGCAATAAGGAAGTTGCTTTCTTGCAAGCAAGGTAGAGGAAAAATGCCTTATTCTTATACAGATAATGAAGATGCAAAGCACCAGCCATGGGAGGGGGTTTGTCAAGTTAGGAAAGAACATATACTTTGCAGCAGCTCCCTCTTCACTGAAATTGGGAATATATTGAGGGTTTACACAGTTCCAAACTCTTGGGATGCAATTGTGTAGCAGGAGTTTGTAGAGATTCTCAGTCATCCAGGTCATTATTGTTTCAAAGGTGCTTTTTCAGGAAGCAACTGGACTTTGTTTTTTCTTTTGAAGTCATTTCTCTTCTCATCCAGGAATCAACCAATAGCACAGAAGTTGCCATTATAAGTTGTGGGAGCTTCATCACTGGAGGCTTTCAAAAAGAGATTGGATTGCCATTTGTCAAAAACTGTGTAGGGGGGTTGGACTGGATGACCTGTATGGTCCCTTCAATTTCTGTTATTCTATTAAATTATTTTAAAGGCCCTTAAAGGAGGCGTGATAAGCGCACTAGTGTGCCTACCATCCCTGTCTTACTGTCCTCATTTATCTGTATTTATTTCCTTTGTTCATGTTTATGTTAATACCTATACTTGTTATCTTGTACATATTTGACAAACAAATAAATAAAATAAATGGGTTAAGCTTCTTGAGTGCTCTTTTCATATTCAAAATATTCTTATTCATGGCCAATTTTATATGTCAGTATTTTTTTTTTATAAAGCTATTAAAGGGGAAATGATGACTCTCTGAATCTCACCAAGTTAATGTAAACGAAGTTGATTTTCCCTAAGTTTACTCAAGTTGAAGTCTTAAAGTTACCAAGTTTGTAGTTTTATTGCTCACTAACTTAAGCACATTTAGCTATGGCTGTATTGCAGATGTATAAAAATAACAGATTCTTCTGGTTCCTCAAATACTCCCTTAATTGAATCTGACAGATAATGTGCAAGATTGTTTTTCTGGAAGGCTCTCTTCATGACTTGTTTTCAAAAACAAAAGCTTATCTCAATGCCTCCCTATTCTACTTGGATAACGGTTAGTATTATCATCCTATTGGAATGAAAACAGACTTTAATGTAACATAACCTAATTATGACCTAAATATTTCTACTAAGGGATTCTGATTAATTAATTGCCAAAAGTGATTCCTGCATCAGAAGTACAGCTCTATAGCACTACAGCAAACAAGCTACATGGGCTGAAAATAACTACCGTATATACTCGCATATAAGCCGACTCTAAAACTCTTTTTTTTTTAAATCAAATTAGGGGGTCAGCTTATATGCGCATAAATCTGATCTCACACAAACGAACTGACATGATCTCAGATCACGCAATATCATCGATATTACCATTCAGTCATACATATAGCCATAAAAATTGAGATTGCACTAAATAAAGTTAATTCTGACAAACTACAACTCAATTTCAATATTAATTTTAACTGTACCTCAAATAAAATGCAACATAATTACGTCTAATTAAGCACATTTTTTTTTTACTCTGGGCGCCTCCATTTTGCTTTTTCTATCACCTGATCATAACACGCTGTGATTGGTTAGTCATTCACGTAACTCCTTTCCTGTTTGCGATTGTCACGTGCAACATCAGATTCTTTACATACCGGGTAATTAATTTAATATTGTTTCCTACACAAATGCTTTGATAATGAACCTTCATCAGTGCATTCATATTGATACTCTTTTGTTATTAGCCCAAACAACACACCATGGTATTTGGCGGTCGGCTTATATGTGAGTTTTTTGCAAAATTCCTCATTTTGGGGCAGTTTTTTAAGGGTTGGCTTGTACTCGAGATCGGCTTATATGTGAGTATATATGGTATATAGTTGGAAAAGTTGAGTGCATTTTGTAATATCATATTTTATTGCAACTTGGAATTTTGGAAGCAGAAAGAGATGTAAAACTCCGTATTGGAAACTCTTCTTTTCAATATAATCAAAATTCTTCATCGGTTTCAGGTTCATACAAGCCAGCTGAACTTTTGAGAGTGTGTGGCAGGATAATTTACAGTTTATCAAAAACTACTTTCAAGTTTAAGCAAAAGGGTGAGTTCCTTGCTGGACTGTAGGGGGAAATGTTGCTACATAAACATATCTTCCAGCTAATATAGTTTTAGATTGTTCTGGATGGATTCATACATATTTCCTTGAGAGAAACAAAAAGTCATCGTCCAATGCTGCTCTTTTCAAATGATCAAAAAAGGATACCAGAACTTAGATATCACTAGACAACTGTGTTCCATTGGGCCATCATTTCAAAGATATTTTCTTAGAGAAACAAAATTATCAAAGGCAGGCAAAAAAGCAGTGGGAGCAGGAGGGATTTCTGGTTTCCCCGTTGAGTTTCCTTGTGGAAATCTGGCAGGAGTCATCAGAAATCTTCCCTTCCAAGCAGACAAGTAAAAATCTGCTGATGGTAAATTATCCTGCCACACACTCTCAAAAGTTCAGTGGATAAAGGAATGAGGATTTCATGACTGGCTGGAAAACTCTTATGGAACATTAAAAATTAAGACCATGTAGCAGTCCAAAAATATCAAGGAGCATTGAAACAGCTCCAACTTCTCCAAATTTAATTCCCTTGGGAGTCATGATTCCTGGATTATGGACACATTCTACAAATTAGCTCATTTGAGGTACCTTGGTTTAAAAAAGGTTGTCCTATGATGCATCATTTCGGCCAGTTAAAGGTATAATGAGAGTTTTAGTACTATATAGATTGTCCAGTGTAGCCCTTGGACTTGTAACTGGTCTCCCTTTTCTATTTTAATAGAAAAAAAGGGAGAGAAAGAAAAAGGAAACATAGTAGCGACTAAAGTGAAAGCAGTGCGGTATAATAATTAAAGACTAGGTCCCACTGGCCAACGGATGCAAAACGTATTCAAAAAGGACACAGTGGATGAGCAAAATTTCGGAGGTGGCTTCATCCATTGTTATCCGCTCCAAAAAGTGCCCCAAATTTGCATAAACAGAACGGGAAAGGACGGAAAGGAACGGATGGGGGTAGTACGTAGCGAGGATGTTAAGCGGATGTTCGTAGGAAGCCTAGCGGATGACAGCAGATGGAAGCGGATGACACATCCAAAGGGCTTCGGGGGAGAATTGCGAAGCGCGACGCATAGTGGAAGGAGCAGATGCGTAGCGGATGACGCAGATGCATCACGGACGCCTATAGGATGCATAGCGGATGCATAGCGGATGCATAGCAGATGCAAAGCGTTCACTGCGCATGCGGGGAGTATGAATTGCATCAGCTCCACGGATATAAAAGGATGCAGCTCGCAAGCAGTCAGCATTCAGAGGAAAAGACGTGCTGAGGCACAGACATCTTCGAATAACACCATGGTTCATCAGTCAGGGAAAAAGAGAAAGCCGGTGCCTACTCCTGCCAGCCCTGGCAAGAAGGACAGAACCAGCAACCCACCCCTCCGGCACTGACTCTGAAGCTGACTGGTGCTGCTGGTGGTGGTGGTGTGGTGCTGCTGGTGGTGCTTCTGCTTGCTGGTGTGGTGCTGCTGCTGCTGCTTCTCCTGGTGCTGCTGCTGCTGCTACTGCTACTGCTACTGTTACTGCTGCTGTGGTGGACCAGCCCCAAGGCCCTCAAAGCCCTGCTGCTCAAGTCCCTGAAGGCCCTGCATCTCAAGCCGCTGCCAGAGGGAGGAGAGGCCAAGGGAAGGAGAAGGAGAGAGGAAACAGTACACCCTTTCTGAGAACCATGAGAGGAGGTGCTGGAATGGCTGAGGGAGAACGAGTACCTGTGGAGAAAGGGCCACAGACTCTATCGGCGAACACAAGAGGAAGCAGGCAGCTTGGAGAGACAAGGCAGAGAGCCTGGGCTACACTTCAGACCTACTCCTGGGAAGGTGGAAGCACATGCACACCTGGTATGGCAAGCTACAACTCAAGAAATCTGTCCAGGCCGCTGTCAAGCTCACTGACTGGGAGATGTACGTCATGGCCAAGTGCAGCTTCCTGGAGGGTGAGGTCCGCCACCAAGGAGAAGCCCTCTGACAACCCTCTCCCTCAGACAGCCCACAGACAGCCAGTCCTCTTCCAGCCAGGAGACAGCTACCGTGTCCAGGCAGGTGTCTTTGGTCAATTAATGTAGGTAGCCAAATGTTTTTTTAATGCAAAAATAATATTTTGGGCAGTGTATAGTTACCGTAAAATAAGATCAATACAAGTAAGTATAATTTTCAATTAAACTTTTTTTTAACCGAGGAACAATGGAGCTACTTTCTGAATTATCCTTCCAGTATAATTAGACTTCCTTATTATATTGCAAATCTCTGCCTCTAGCACCTTACAATTTTACATACGACATTGGTGAGAAAACAGATATAAAGATCTCAGTTGATTCACATTAAGTTCCCATGTGTACGCTACTTTGAAGGCAGTGAACTCTAAGGAGAATCCCCAAATCTGTTATCATTGGGAAACATTAATAACAACTATACTGATGACACTATGCTGACAGTCAAAAAGCATCTGCATTGAATTTCAAGGAGACCAATACATAGAACAACCAGCCTTAGAATTGGCAATTAAGATATCAAAGTGGTAAATAGATTCTTTAAGGATTAACCATCAGTAGTAAAGGAAGAAGCAATCATGAAATACATTTGGTAGAACAGCCATGAAGGCCTTAGAAAAAGATCTTCAAATGCCATGATTTCTCTATATCTGCAAAGACCAGAATTTTGTAAGGTATTCCTTATGGAAATCAAAGTTGTACTTTGAGGAAGCAAGATAGGAAGAGTATTGATACTTTTGAACTTTAGTATAGAAGATACCTGAAAATATCATGGACAACCAAGGAGCAATAGATCATTGAACAAATCAATCCATAGTCAAGGTATAAATGACTAGGCTTGGTATATATTCTAGTTGGACTCTTTATGTGAAGACTCAGCTCTTTGGAAAAGTTTCTAATACTAAGAAAAGGGGAAGGACAGAGAAATAGAGAATGTAGATGGACTCACTACAAAGGCTATTGTGCACTGTTGGAAGATCTGAAAGATCTGGTCAGGGTTAGATCATCATGGAGAAAATTAATCTGTTCACCAGGACTCAAAAATAACTTGATGGCACATAGAGTCAATCAATCAATCAACATTATGACTAATGTCTTCTATACACAAAGCCTGACACATCTAAAGATACATGGAAGCATACTGGAGTGGATTAAATTTACATCCCAGCAGCCCCACTCCATAGATGTCAGTGGAGCTCTTTCTTTGACCTGTTAAGCAGTAGCTCCTGAAAACATTGCAACCAGATCAATCGAACCTGCTGTGACTTAATGATGTTGCCTCCTGCAGTGGTGCTAATTTTCTATTCTAAGCTTCCTTGCAGGATGCAATTAAACTTCTGAAAGGCACTTTTGTTGAAGACTCTGGCAGTTAGAAAAGTGATGCCTCTAAAACCTGGTTTATCTTAAGTGATATTCAGTTAGTTGAAAATGGTGGTTTCAAATGTTAATCTTCAATTCACATTTCATTTCCTGAAAGATCGTACTTAACAAAGGGCAGTGGGGCAAAGTGCATGAAAAAGATCCCTTCTTACTGAATAACCCATCAGCAAGAGAACACTCTCTAGGCAATGCAAATGCTAATCCCATTTATCAGCTTGTTTTTCCTACATGTAAGAAAGAATCGTACTTGATTTTATTTTAAAAAATACTTATAAAGTAGCATAGTCAGATAAATTCACATGGAGGAATAGAATAGAAATTAGATTAGAAAATAGAATTAGAAATAAAATTAGAACAGAATTCTTTATTGGCCAAGTGTGATTGGATATACAAGGAATTTCTCTCTGGTGCATAATTTCTCTCTGTATACATACAAGCAACACGTGATAAATTATGATCATAACCATAAAATACATTCATCAGAAATCATAAGATACAAAAAACAAAGTGATTGTCATAAGATGCTGAAGGAACAGATAATATTAAGATGAGAAAATGTAAAGTTCTTCACATGAGGTGATATACAAAAAGCCAATAATAAAAACCTATTTTAGATGGATTTTAGCACGCATTCTGGAATTAGGAGTCAGGAAAATGGCCAATATGAACTCCATAAAGAATTTTCCACTGTAGAGGAATGGATACGAAATCTTAAATTGAAATTTGGGTAATATGATATGTTTAGAACAAAACAAAAAGAAATCCTAATATTACTTGTACTCTTTTGGATATTGAGCTAGCAACAAAGCATTTTCAGGATGTTATGATTCATTAAAAACAGTGAAAGGGACTTTTATGAAAAAGGCAGATGTCAAGTTTGGGATTAACCCAAAAACTAAACTGCCATTGTTATCACATTGTTTTCCAAACACATATGGGGTGATCACACTTGAAATACAGCTTTAGGGCACAAAAGATCACTCAGGAAGTTGGAGCAGCAGAGAAAAGGTGACAGCATTAAGACTTCTTAGGGGGAAAAATCTGTAGTAAAACAGGTCAGAAGGACACAGCGGAAGCATATTGAATGATATATTATGGTTGAAGGAAGGACAAGATATCAAGGCAGCTAAAGGATAGAAGATTCAGGAGATGGGAAAATAACTTTTTTTTCTCCTGGAGAGAGCTTAACTACACTATTTGCTAGTATCATGAGAGCAATTCAGGCCTAAAAGGGCTTAGCTAAATTCAAAAAGCAGAAGTGCCTATTCTGTATCTCTTGAAAAGGCTGCTCACTGTTATTGGGGAAAGAGGGGGAGCATGAGTTTGAATATGTTATTGAATTTGTAGCCTGTTTATGGATTTTTCTAAAACATTTATTTGCTTGTGCTAATAATAAAAGGCTAGCTTGGATGAACCAGATGGGCTTTTCTTGTGTTCTTAATTTTTAATAACATAAGGAGACTGCAGTATTATTACCCATATATTTCAGATGCAAACCTGGGAGAATAAAAGCATATATGTAAAATCATCTCTGGGTTCTGGGAGAAAGCTTTGTTTTATAGCCCGGGTTTGCTGCCAAAATGCTGCAAAGTTTAATTGCAGGCACTATTATATGTATATGCTGTTTGGAAAGGATTCAAATGACCTACCAAGGAAGTTAACAATGAGTAGTTTGATCTGTAATTAGCTAATTTGAATTAGTTGCCAAGGTCAGTGTTCTCCACACATTGGGGTTTTGGTTGCTGTTGCAAGCAACAAGGATTTTAAGATCATGAGCACTTAAAGTCATTTCTGNTTTCTAATGGTTCTCCACAAAGCCAAACAGATATATTTTATTGCCTGAAAATATTTTATCAGCCTTCTCTAATCCCAGCATGGAAGGCATCTAATTTATCTTATTTGACTTTAACCCCTGTTTTCCCTGCCAAGTTTCCATGACGTTGGCTTCATCTCATCCCTAACCCACGAGTAAGACAGCCTCATTTCCTTCTTAAGGTTCACTGTGCAAGTACTCCTCAACTTACAACCATTTGTTTTGTGACTGTTCAGAGTTACAAAAGTACTGAAAAAAGTGGCTTACAACTGGTTTTCAGTCATAAATATTGCAGCATCCCCTTGGTCATATGATCAAAATTCAGGCACTTAGTAACTGGCAGGTATGTGAGAATTGAAGTGTCCCAGGTCAAATGATCACCATTTGTAACCTTCCCAGATGGTTTCTGACAAGCAAAGTCAATGGGGGAAGCCAGATTTGCTTAATGATCATATGATTCACTTAATGACTGACAAAAAGCTGTAAAATGGGGCAAAACTCACTGAACTGCCTCGCTTAGCAACAGAAATTTGGGGCTCAAATGTGGTCATTAGTTGAGGAATTAGTTGAAGTAGTTCACTGCATACACCCAACAAGGGTGTGAAATGTATTTATTTAAGAAAATTAATATGGTTGCCCAGTTCACTGACTCTTGAGTGGCTTACAGAAATGAAATTCCAATACATACACACACATATACCCATGACACCCATCAAACCAATCACTTGATGGGCCCTGTATCACCCTAAAGTCTCCAGGCCAGCTAGCCTGGAGATGGGAAAGATGTTTCACACAGAGCCACCATGGAGAGGCCTTCTTGATCTCACTTGGACCTTTTTAAGAGAGGCTACCTGTAACATTTCCTGCCTCCCCATTCTGGTGGCTCTGATAGATGTAAGTGAGAATAGATGGCCTTTCAAATAATCTAGGTCCAAGCCAAGTAGGGTTTTAAAGGTGGCAACCAGAAACTTGAATTGGACCCAGAAGCAAATCTGCCACCAATGCAGCTCCTGCAAGAGATGTGACACATGTTCACTAGATTTTCACAGAACCATGTGGAAGTGCACCCCATATGATAATCTGGCAGGCTTGTCACCCATTACCTTGGAGGTAGTCAGCAAAACTAGCAAAACGTAGAAACAGAGGCAAAGAAGGCATGAGAAGATCAGTACTGGCTTAGCATTTTTGTCACGTCAAAAATGGACAGAGGGCATTTTAGATAGAATCCCCACTACTCATTTTCAGCATCTTCTAGAGACATTGAAATATAATTATGGCAATATAATAATGATGAAAATAAGATTTTACAATGGCTGAGTGATGATAGAAGCTGTAAGACGTTGGTCATGAAACAGCCATGGTGATGAAGGACGTTCCCTTCAGTTGTCATGTAAAAGTAGATTTAATTTGATCACACAACTGTAGGAAGAAAGAATGCACCATTTCATATGTCAGTGAGAAAACCACACTGATTTCTGGGTTGTGACTTGGGTACCTAATGCACAAGAATAAGTCTGTTAATTCTAATGAGGTGGCATGATTAGCCTGGTTGTAGTAAATAATTGCTTTGCCCATGTCGAGAAAAGACTCTTGTAAGTTCTTCCCATGAATTAGAAGACTGCTAACTTCTGCTTTCCACAATCTTTGGACAACTGAATTTCCACAATCTATGGACAACTGAATTCAGAGGTGGCATAGACTGTTCAAATAGTCCTTGCCTTATGACCATAATTAAGCCCAAAATGTATGTTGTTAAACAAGACAGTTAAGGGAGTTTTGCCTCTATTTTATGACTGCTTGACGCGGTTTTTAAATGAATCACTGCAGATTTTAAGTAAGCAACATAGTTGCTAAGTGAATAGGGCTTTCCCATTGACCTTGGTTGTCAGAAGGTCACAAAAGGTAATTACATGACCCTGGGACACAGCAACTATCATACATTATGCCAGTTGGCAAGCATCCAAATTTTGTTCCACAATCATCAGGATGCTGTAATGGTAATAAGAATGCAAAATGGTCATAAGTCACTTTTTTCAGGGCACTTCCAACTTCAAATGGTTGTAAGTCAAATACTACCTGTAATGGGGCATACACACATTTTCAACCAGGTACTTTTCTTGCATGCATCAGCATTGATTGGTGTTTTTATCCCACAAGTTTTCCTTTCTGTTTGCCAAATGTCACTTGATTTGCCCCCTTCATCGGTAACGACCAGGCCTTGTGTTTTTTCCATCTTGTTCCTTTTTAGAGGAATTAAAGGACCAAATAACAGGCATGCTTGTCACACTGGAAGAGGGAAACAAAAGCTCTAATGAACCTGGCAGGAACCATAATAGAAGGGTTCTGCAAAATGGCGTGATAATTAGAAAATGCAGCAGAGCTGCAGGGAAGGAGCCAGGGGTACTCCAAATTGTTTGCTCAAAGCAGAGCTGTTTGATCTTCCAAGGGAAGTCAGAGGGAAAGTAAAGAGAACAACAGCTTGTCAGAAAGAGGCAGGAAAGCTCCCTTCAATACCCAGGGCTGAATACGCCTCTATTATTGTGGTCAAGCAATGAAATATATATGAAATTGATATTTCATTTCTGTTCCATGAAAGATAATCCCATGGCGCCTATTGGAAGGGAGGATGCATGAAACACAAATAAAAGAGCAGAACCCTTGGGAAAAAATCAAAATCTGTTGGTGGCTATTTTGCATCAAGCTTTTCCAAAAGTAGCCTATAGTTTAGCTAAATAGGCTTAGCGCAGCTGAGGGTCACATAACAGCTCGATCTGTAATTTCAACAAGGCATAGTTCTATTTCAATTTTTCCCCTCAGACTTGGGAAGTTTAAGATGTGTGGATTTCAACACCCAAAATGCCCCAGCTAGGATGAATTCTCCAGTAAAAGTAAGGGACAAACTTGCAGTTTCCAGCCCTTTAAACAAGAAGCATAACTGAACATTATATCTATCTTTACAGTATGTTTACATTACAGTTAGATCTTGATTTACAATCATTCATTTAGTGATCATTTAGGACAGCATTGAAAAAAAAGTGACATGACTGTTTTTCCCACTTACCATCATGCAGCATCCCTATGGTCGTGTGATCAAAACTGGAGTGCTTGGCAATTGGCTCATATTTATGACAGTTGTTGTGTCCCAGCGATCCCCTTTTGCAATTTACTGACAGGCAAAGTCAATGAGACTTGCAGAGTTCAGTCAGTCAGTAAGTCAGTCAGACTCTGCAGAGTTTTGCAGCATTAATTCAGTGCCAGAAAAATAAACATGGATGGATGATGCTTCATTTAACATCTTTATAAACATAATAGGTAGATTTTACAAACCAGTTGTAGATTTTTCCAATATGGTGCAAACTCAAAAAGAAACATGTTGTAAGTTCAGAGCAGAGCTCCAGTCTTCAGCGAGCAAGCAAGTTAGTTTCTCTTTTACTTCAGCAGGCAAGCAAGATACACAGCAGAGGACAGAAGCAGTTTTATTTTCAATAGACAGACGCAGAGCTCAACATAGCAGAGCTTAATATAGAGCCACACTTAGGCTACATCTAGTTTCATTTTCCAAAACAGTCCTCATTGGCTGACTTAGTTCCTATGCCTATTCATTGGCTGACCTTATTACCATGCTCTATTCCAGTTCATGAATATACTCTGACAGACTCACTTAACAACCAGGTGACTAACCTAACTGCAATGGTTCACTTAACGACTGTGGCAAGAAAGGCTGTAAGGTGGGGCAAAACTCACTTAAAACAGCTGTCTTGCTTAGTAACAGAAATTTTGTACTCAATTGTGGTTGTAAATCGAGGACTACCTATGCATTAATAAAATCGTGCAAGCCTCCTGCCCCTTAATTTTACCCTCCCAAAAACTATGGAGGGTCCCTTTTGAGATTCCCCCCCCCATCTTTCTTCCCTTATTTAATTCATCAGATATTTTCTGGGCTGCAACTCTTCTGCCTAAATCCAAAAGTCATTCCCACATACATTACAATCACTTAGTTTTCTTTCCATATCCAAGTGTCCCAGATGCTTCTTTCAAAAGGCAAGTGGATTTCCTTTGTTTTTCCTTGAAGATGTTTCTCATCCAAGAAGCTTCATCTGAAAAAGCATCTGGATGATTCAGAATCTCCATATCCAATTGTTCTTCCTAAGAATCATGCGGCAAAAATGTCCCTGTGTACTGTGATCATTGCAGGGATTTTTGTGGCATGCATTATAAACTCATCTCCATTTTTTGGGGAGGTGGTGAATCCTTTGTTCTTCAAGGGTAGAAGCGAGGATGGAGTTAAGAAATCGCTATTGATTTTAATTATCAATTTGATTACTCGTCAATGAGCAACGAGCACTGATAGACTGAACACCATGTGCACTTGATCACACCTACAAGAGCAAATATATCAGAAAGAAGCACTTTAGGGAAATTAAGATGAGCACAATACCCTGGAGAGGAAAATTAAATAACTCTGAAGTAATTGGCAAAGTAAATGGGAGTTATTAGAAGTCATTCACAAAAGAACTCCTGGGACAATGAACATTCAGAAGAAAATATATATATGTGAATATCAAGCTCTGGGATGAATCCCATTTCCTATCACCTGTTTCTGGCTTTGAATAAGGAGAATTCTAGTCTAAAACAGGTGAGAAGTCCAGATTGGACAAGGCTAAGGCTAAAAAGAATTTTGCTGAATCCATCCCATCCTTTTATCTTTTCTCCCAATCTGGCCAAGAAGGAGATTTGTTAATCAGATCTTTTTTTTTTTTGAACATTTTATTTAGGTTTTCACAAAAAAACATAATACAAATAAAACAGCTTTTTTTTCAGAATAGCATGGTCCCAGGTTATCATTTCTTCATACAGATACAAACTCAATTTCATGCTCATTTTTGTGTTCTATTCCATATCTTATTACGATTTTACATTTTCTACATAGTTTTTCCCCTCTTTTAATTTTCTCAACTTTATTTTAATTATCTCATCTCAATTCAAATCATTATTTTATAACTTTTGTACTGTCCTATTCAATTTCAATATATCTTTTCTCATTAAACAAGTTTTCCCCCATAGTTTAGGGAGTATGACACCTTTATATCTTTTAATTTTATCCATTCAACTCTTATTTTAAGCTTCAATGGATACCTATAAGAATTGTAACATTCAATATAATATATAACTTCCAACGAATTCTGCTTGGTACATATTCTTAAAAAATACACTTCCTTCGGGTATTATCCCACGTCATTGTAGTGCTTGTTAAAATTGTAGCAACGTTTCAGCAGAATCTCACAACTTTAACAGCACTACAATGACGTGGGATAATACCCCGAAGGAGGCTGAACAGCACACATGTAAGTACCCGCGAAAGCTTAACAACAAATATACATATATATATTTATATATATATTATATATGTGCTGTTTAGCTTCCTTCGGGATATTATCCACGCCGTATTGAGTTCTGTTAAACACAATGACGTGGGATATAACCGAAGGAAGCTAAACAGCACATTATGAACCGCCGGAAAGCTTGAAAAAAAACAACAAATATATATATATATATATATATATTGTTTTTTAGCTCTCGCAGGGTACTTACATTTGGTGCTGTTTAGCTTCCTTCGGGTATTATCCACGTATTGCTAGTTCTGTATAAATTGTAGCTCATTGTAGTTCTGTTAAAGTGTTGTAGCAACGTTTCAGCAGAATCTCATCTGCCATCATCAGGCTTCTGTATGAGTTTGTATGTGGGTCAGGCTCTCACAGCTTGTTGGTTTTAAATTTGAGGCTAGCCTATTAGCTGCCCAGGATACTTTTTTTCTTTCATCCTGATTGGTTGGGAGTCTTATTTCTGGTTTTATTGGACTTGGAGTTTGATTGATTGGTGTTTCTGGTTTCTTCTGTCTGTTTTGTGGCTTGATTGGCTGGCAACACTGTGTTCCTGTAGGTTGGAGGTTTTCAGTGCAGCTTGCTTCGGTGTGAACGATGGCTATTATCTATTATTAGGAAGCTAGGTTTCATCTGGTGCCTGGTGGGGGTGTTTTTGAGCTGGAGGTATCAGGGTAGTCTGTTTGTGCCAGGTGTTTGTGGAGATCTTTCTTTATTTCAGAGTGCAGGCTTCCAAGAATGATTGACAGTCTGGTGGAATCATCTCTTCTATTCATGCTTTCAGGTCTTTTTTCAATCTCTTATGGCTTTCTGATGATTCTGGTGGCTGGGGTTTTCATAGTGGCTGGGGTTTGGTGGTGCCATTGAAGTTGATGTTGTGACCTCTGGTTTTCATGTGTTCGGACTCGTGAGGAGGTGTGTTCCAGCTTTCTTACTTGCATTTTTGTGTTCATATCCAGGCGGGTATTTATTCTTCTATTGTCTTTGTCCAAATGTATGTGGCCGGGCATGATGCACAGAGAACTTCGTGTAAGCCCCTGTCACACTGCACCAACGGATGAAGAGGGATGTTAAAATGGGACAAAAAAGCTTGCCATCCGTTGGAAAACGCGATGTACTCACATGCCTCCGTTTTGCTTCCTCTCTATCCGTCCAGCATCCGTCCATTGACATTTCATCTGCTCAGAAAAGTTTTGGGCTGCCCAAAAACTTTTTGTGAAGAAAATGTACCCAATTGTCCGTTCTGCATCGTACGCATCCGTTCTGCATCCGTTCCGCATCCCTATATCCGCTACATCCGTTCCGCATCCGCGCAACTCGCTCCACTTGGACCGCAGGGAGGAAGTGGAACAAGATGCAAACAGGATGCAGACGGTGCCTAGCGGATGGCAGCATGGAAACAAAGCATTTAAAACAGAAAAAACGTTCGCAAGGGGACCTATCTTGGATTATTAAGGAGTCTACAGGATGCCTAGAGGATGCCTAGAGGATGCAAAGGGACACCTATACTGCCTATAAAAAGGGAGCAACACGTCTGGATCTACTTTCAAGAACAGCAGCCCTTGGTGTGGACCTCTGCAACCTTCATGCTGCACTCTTCCTCTTCCACAGCATCCCAGTCATGTCCCCGCGGATCGCGTAACACAGTCCTTTTGGGCAGCCAACCATCCTTGCAACAGTGCGAAGCCATCTACAGGCTCTGAACTCTACTACGGGAAGAAAAAGCGGCGGCCCAAGAAGCGTCCGGTACGAAGATGGCTTTCGCTAGAGAGCAGAGGACGGACTGTACAACACAAGCTGATGGTGGAGCTCAGAGAGCGAAGACACTCGTGCAATTCCAGAACTATTATGAGGATGCCTCCAGCCATGCTTGGATGAACTTGCTGCGCGGCTGACACCCAGGTTGACCAAGACAACACACAAACTTCCGGCCCAGCCTGGAACCTGGGCTCAAGGTGCACTCACTCTGCACCACCTGGCCTCAGGGACCACCTACAGGAGCAAGCAGTACATCTGGAGGGTGCCACCCAGCACAATCAGCATTGGTGGTCAGAGGAAGTGGTGCAGGCCATCATTGAAGAATACAAGGAGGAGGCTCTCCAGTGTCCCACCACTGAAGAAGATGGAAGAAAGTTGCAGAGCCAGTGGTATCAGAGGTGGAACTTCCACAGCACCGTCTGACTTGGAGCCATAGATGGCACAGCAGTGGCCTGCAAAGCACCACCCGCAGTCGGGGTCCACTTATTTCAACTACAAGGGCTTCTTCAGCATCATCCCTTTGGCATGGTCGATGCTGACTACAAGTTTCATTGTACATCGATGCTTCAGGCAGCGGCTCATCTTTCAGAGCCCAGGTAATACACGCAAGTCACCTCAAGGAGGAGATGCCCAGTATACACACAAGTCACCTCAAGGAGGAGCTGGAACGCAACCTCATCGTGGGCTTCCCAGATCCAGACCCACTGCCCAATGACACGGCAAGATTGTGCCCCTACTTCATCATGGCGGGAAGACGCTTCTCCCCTCACAACCATCCTCATGAAGCCCTACACCTCCAAATACCTCACCCTAGAAGAGAGGATCTTCACAACTACAGGCTGTCCAGGCCAAGGCGGGTGGTGGAGACACGCTTTGGCATCCTGCGCAACAGGTTCCCAGGTACTTCTCACCACCATGCAGCATCACCCAAGACCGCGAGGAGGATCATGGAAGCTTGGCTGCATCCTGCACAATCATGCGCACGCGCTACCCGCTACCTGAGTCTGCAGAACAGGCTCGTGGACCTCAAACAAGGCAATGGGGACATGGAGCTTGACCGAATGGAGGCAAGGGCGAAACCTGATAGACATTGAGGAATGTGCAAGGCCCCAACAGAGCCTCACATGAGGGAAGAAGCAGCGCAACCTCCCTGAAACACTGGTGCAACTCCCAGTCTGGAGCGGTGGAGTGCAAAGACAGGAAATGATGAGCTTAACTGGATGCTTCCTTGAGCTGTCTCATCACACTGATGAGATTGGGCCATGTATGTTGAGTGGCCCTACAATGAACAGGCAGGGCATTTAATAAAGAGTTGTGTTTATGTTGAAATGTGTGGATGGATTGATTATAATCATTAATTGATAATAAAGGGCCATAAGGTGTTGGCCCTCGGAGAGGGGGACCATACAGTCCCACTAATATGCTTGCACACCTGGAGCGGTTTATTCCTATCATCCACAGTAGTACCCTCCCACAAGGTATCCACTGCCCAGTCCCACAGGTATCCCCTGCCCAT
>BHFT01062108.1:0-20137 GCA_004320025.1 Laticauda laticaudata
ACATTGTGCACCCAGAATCTACATGGGCTAGCATTTCCCCTTTCGAGCCGCTGAATTGGGTAGCCCTCAACTTCAAGCCGTGAATGGTGCATAGGGTCCACGCTTTGGACTTACCTAAAGGAGTCGTTCTTTCTGAGTCAGAATCCTCCTCCTCAGGGTCACTGGGGCTTGCGTGATTCCATGCTCTCCCGGGAGGGACGAAGTACCTCTGGCCGTGTCCTCTTTCGAGCTTTAGTGCTGTTTCGGCGAGGCTTCGCTGGGAACTTTTCAGGTTTGCTTTCCTTCCCTTTGGTGCCCCTTTGGCTCCACTTGACTCTGCAGTTCACAGCCCGGTGACCTTACCTTTCCCGCATCGGAAAGGCTAGGCCAAGGTTGGGTCTTGCCGCCAATCCTCGCCTTCTGAGGTTTAGGAGCCTGCTTGAGGGCGTGTGGGGGATAAACTTGCTCCACCCATAACTCCCCGCCAATTTACTTCGGTGATTAAATCAATCTCTCACTTCTTCTGCGCAAGTACCACATCTGCAAGTCATTGGGGTCTCCTTCTAGCAAGTGCATCTCTTGGGTTACACAGATGCTTACATTTAAAACCATCTTAACAGTTCTATCAGAGGCTTCCTGAGGGTCCCCCCAGTGGCCAGCTCTCGTGAGAAATCGGCCTGCTAAACTTGTCTAAAATAATAATTGGGTGTGAATCAGCACAGACGCATCGCACCGCGCCTGTTGTTTACTGAGTTTTCATCCTAATGCTCGGCCTGTGCGCTCCGCCTAGTGGGGTCCCTCAACCTGAGCCCGGCTAGTGCAGCCATAAATAGGTTATTACATTCAGCAACTGAAGGAAGCATTATCGATTATGCAGTTACGCATGCCACTCTGCTGCTAGTTCCTCAAGAGCCGCTGGGTAAACACCAGCCGTCACTTTGCTGCTTCTGAGGGAAATCCTCCGCCATACTTCACCCCCCCCCCCTCCCATAATGGCTCCCAAACTTGAGCTAAGGAAAAACATCCGCAAGGCTTTGGGATCCGCCTCCGTATTTTACCTTCTAGACGCAGCAGCCCTAGGAGCTCTACGCCCTTCATAGGAATCATCCTCCTAGCTGAAGGCCCCAGGGGCTGCTGCTGGATCGGGTTAGATTTATGGGGAGGGAGCTGTTTGCTTTCTTCGGCTGGGGATTGACTTCCGCTGCCCTCTTCCATACCTTTGTGGAAGCTTGAGGTTGTTGCAAAGGGCTTCATTCAGGAGTCTCCTGGCTTGATTCCAGAAAGAGTTCCCTCTTTTCCTTCTCTTGCCAAGGCTCCTCTTTTCCACCGCCGGTGGGCGCCGTCAGTTGTGACCCCTGGGGGGGGTCCTTCTGCGAGCGGATTTTTCCCAACCAACTCCCAACGCAGCCATGCTGGGGCTTCACAACCTGGAATTCCTCTTCAGACTGAGCTCTGCTAGCTGATTGGACTCCTGCACAGCAAAGAATCTTGCCCTCGTGCAAGTGGCTCCCAAGATCCTCACTGGTCAGCTATTTGGAAGATGACATGATGGTCCAAAGGCCACTCTCAGAAGACAAATCTTGGCGTATTCTCTCCAGGTGGGCAGGTGGGAGGAGATTCGAATATGTCAGGCGGAGCTCCATTCAAAATGCCGTGAAGAAATCTTAGGACCTCAGTTTAAGAGAAAAGATATCTTTTACTGAAGAGCTGAAGTGGTAGCAACCAAGAATTCTGAATCTGAGAAATTAGTCGCACAATATCTACATATAGAAAGTGATGTGAAATGGTTCCCGCCCCAAAAGTTTCTAAATGACCCAATTATGAAAGTTTGTGGATATTGAATCATGTGGGGCATCATTCAGGTGAGATGAAGGCGCTCTGTCCATTGACCTTGGGCATACCCTTTGATAACGGGTTGGAAAGTTGCGCAGAGTAAAAAGAAAGCTAAGGCGAGAATAGAAACCTAACTCTAATTTTATGCTCCCCCCCTCCCATTTATAGCAACAGATTAATGTAACAGCCGTCAGCTCACTTCCCCCAACTGTATTTCCTAGGCCTCCCCTCCCCCCCCCCCCGTTACTTATGGCAGTCGAAAAGATGCAAAGCAATAGCAGAAGATCTTGAAGGCTGACAGATAAACTTCCTAATGGTGAGGATAATTAACCAGTGGAACAGCTTTGCCTCCAGAAGTTGTAGGTGCTTCATCACTGGAAGTTTTTAAGAAGAGACTGGACAGTCATTTATCTAAATAGTATAGGTTCTCCTGCTTGAGCAGGAGGTTGGACTACAAGACCTCCAAGGTCCCTTCCAACCTATTTATGTTCTAATTTTGAATTAGTCATCAGACACACAGGATCATCGTGTAGGAAAGACACTGATTCTTTCCGTAACTTGAAAAGAGCAGGAGCATTTTGACTATGGAGATGCTGCAAACATTATAACCGTGAAAAATGGTCATAAGTCACTTTCAGGGCCATTCAATGGTCACCAAAGCAACTGTTGTAAGTCAAGGAGGACCTGTATTATGGTGGCTTTAGAAGTCAGGTTCTGTGCTAGTGAACTTTGAAGATCAAGAGCGAAGTGTCAGCTTCTCTGAACCCCTGACACAAATGTTGCCCTGGGCAGGGGTCTCCAACCGTGGCAACTTTAAGACTTGTGGACTTCAATTCCCAGAGTTCCTCAGCCAGCAAAGGAATATTAGTCTACTGAATCTCTACGATGTGGAACGCTAGCTCAAACTTTCCTTGATTGTAGTGTTTGGTCAGGCAGAAATTCAACTATTTACTCACACTTTTTTTTACAGATATCTGAGATGGATTTGTGCTTGGACTGTGATGTTAGAAATGGCATCGCATGAACTGGCAAGGCAAGCGTAAAATATGTAACTGAAAGACAACCATAGATGAAGTTTAGAATATTAGTGGGGGGATTTTTAAAATCCTGATCCTTCTTGTAATATTAGAGGGCTTCTCTCTGTCTGACACTCTGGTTAACTGAAATAAGCAGTTCTTTCAAATAGGTTATTCTATCCAACAACATGAAATTTAAGGTGAGAAAAGCCAGGTTTTACACCTAGGCAGGAAAAACTGAAGGTACAAGTCAGTGGTGGGATTCAATTTTTTTTTACAACTGGTTTTGTGGGTGTGGCTTGGTGGGCATGGCGTGGTTTGGTGGGTGTGGCTAGGTGGGCATGGCAGGGGAAGGATACTGCAAAATCTCCATTCCCTCCTCACTCCTGGGGGAAGGTCACTGCAAAATCCCATTCCCTCCCCACCCCACTAACCTGCTTTCCAGCTCCATTCTCCTGTGCAGGGCAACCAAAGAAGACCCAGCCAATCAGCTGGGACTTGGGAGGCAGAGAATAGATGGTGGCAGGGCCAGTCAGAGGTGGGATTGGCCGGTTCTCCAAATGACTCAAAATTTCTTTTACGGGTTCTTAAGAACTGATCAGAATCTGCTGAATACCACCTCTGGTACAAGAACAGGTTAGGCAACATCTGGCTCAAGAACAGTAACTGTGAGAAGGACCTTGGAGTCCTAGTGGATGATCTCTTAAACGTGAGCCAGCCGTGTGCCACAGTAGACAAAACAACCAATACAATCCTTGGTTGTATAAACAGAGGCATAGAATCAAAATCACGTGAAGCATTAGTGCCACTTTATAAATCCTTAGTAAAACCACAAGCGGAATATTGCATCCAGTTTTGGTCACCACGTTACAAAAAAGATGTTGAAACTTTGGAAAAAGCACAAAGGATAGCAACTGAGATGATTAAAGGCCCATTGACAAAAACATATGAAGAACAGTTCCAGGAAATTTCTACAACACTTTGTCCAAAGTCTCAATACATTTTTTGTATACACACATTACAAAAAAAGATGTTGAGATTTTGGACAAAGTGTTGCAGGAATTTCCTGGAACTGTTCTGCGTGTATGGGTGGATGTGGGTGTGGGTGGGTGCACACACACACACACACACACACACACACACACGATCTTCATTAATAGGAACCAGTTGCCAAACATCAGTGATGGGTTTCCAATTTTTTTCCTACTGGTACAATGTGCTTCCCACTGCGTGCACACCATAAGGCTCCAATAATAGCCAATTTCAACACTGCTGAGCTGTCTGAATTATTTTTTAGCAGTTAATATAGGAGAGGTAATGGCGGGGGCGGGTTCGTGGGGCCAGTCAGAAGTGGCATTTGCCAGATCTCCAAACTGGTCAAAACTTTAGCTGCCGGTATGACAGAACCAGTCCAAACCGGGTGAATACCACCTCTGTCAAACATCCAAATTTTTATCATGTGACCATGGGAATACTGCAAAGGTCATAAGTGTTATCATGTCACATTTTCCAGTGCCTTTGTAACTTTGAACAGTCACTAAGTGAACTGTTGTAAGTCGAGGACTTATCTGTAGACAGTTACAATTTGAGTAAACCTCTCATCCCTCCTACAAGCTAACTCTGGAACTGAAGATACAAGCTGTAGGCACCTTACATAGGGAAGGGTAAAATTCAGATCTTTAGCATTCAGTTGTCAATCAAAGTTGATCCCCTCTTTCCTGTAGCCTCCTAAGAAGCAATCTTCAGTTCATTTCCACTTCTTCCTCAACAGGTTAAGGGGATTCACAGAAAACCCTTGTCATTTCTGACTCTGGTAAACAAATTACACACTGCCCTTAATTTATCTCTGGGTGCTGTACTAAGCTGAGCCAAGAGTTAGTAGAAGTCTGAACACATTTTTCATGTATAGGAAGTTTTGTCTAACTTTGGCAAATATCCACAAATGAAATGTAGAATGCTGTAGGTTCTAATGGTGTGCTTTAAGTTATCAAAAATATATGTGTTCTCAGATAAAAGGGAAATTTATCCTTCTCAGCTGATGCATAAATGTAATCTATTTATTTACAAAGTCTGTGCTCAGGATGATTTCTTTCTTTCTTTCTTTTTTTTTCTTTCTGCCTGTCTTTATTTCTATCCCCTCCCTCCCTCCCTCCCTTCCTTCCTACCTTCCTTCCCATACCTGGAAAGTATGACAAATTATGAATTGCTATTTCAATCAAATCCTGATTAACAGAAAGAGAGCAGGTTGAAATGAAAAATGAACAATATACAGAATCCAGATGAACGATGCAGTCATCAGCAAGTATCATTCACAAAGAAAATGTCAGATTAGAATCTTGTTGTCTTGTTGCATAAACCATGATGGTGTGTTCATAGTTGTCTTGTTGCATAAACCATGATGGTATGTTCATAGTTGTGTTTCTGAAGATTTCCATGAGTTGGGTCCAACTACCTAGGTTTTTTAAAAGCCAGCCAGGCATTCTGACCTCTGAAACATCAAAATATTTGAGTGACAAAGCTGATGTTTTTCTTTACTCACTATTGACTATTAGGTCAATCCTAATTTTGAAGCACGTTCAGATCTACAACAGTCTGATACTATTGTTCTGTGCTCTTTAGGAACAACTGAAAGACTTATTTTCCCAAAAATATTTACAGAGTGGGACAAATGCTTACGAGGCCTCAGCTGCTGATGAAGGGAATGTGCTTATATTTGCCAAGAGTTAGAATTAAGCATGTCATTTGATAAATAGGAGCACATTTTTCAAAATCCTTTTGTGTGTCTGAAGAGGAGAATAGAAGCCAAGGCTCTTTGGAAGTTTTATGTAACTAAAATCCAGCCGAAACTGAATTTGGAGCAAGATCTTGGAGACAAATGGTGAAGGGCAAAAGGCCAAAAACAGATGCATTAATAATCCCCGTAAAGCAGTGGTAGCCAACTAATTTGAGATATAAAAGGAAACCATGAGTTTAAACTTTCCTGTATTTTGAAGATGCACAGTTCCATTGATAAGTGCAGGAAGTATTAAACCACCCCATTAATGCCCAAGGAAAACAATAAAATATCTCCAGATCTTATTTCAGGGATTTTTTTTTTTTTTTGCTTTCTAAATGGAATCCATTATCGGATGTGGATGATTGTAAAGACTTACTATATGTTTTAAGGTTCCTTTTATGCTTTTTAAAAATTCATTGCCCATTATAATCGAGTTGTGTGAAGTTGGGAACATGTCATCTATCTCAGGCCAATTAATACAGATGAAAATGAATGCAGACTTTGTAGTTTCCCAGGAAGCATCCTTAAATGCTGGAAACAGAGTTTGGATCGGAGAGCTGTTTTTGTGGATTGGTGTTGAAATAAGTTTCATCTTTGATTGTTTTTTTGTTTTTTTAAAAGGCTCTAAAGGTTTGCATCTGACACATTCCATGCAACACTAGGTTTAGAACTGGAAAGAAATTTGTATTCAAGCAAACTGATCCTTCTCTAATATTGGTTAAAGAAAGAAACACTTCACCAGTTCACATGCAAGAGATTGAAACAATCTCGGCCATAGGAACCATGGAAGATAAATTGAATTCTAAAGGGGTAAAGCAATCCTGTGACTGAAATTTATATAACCTTGTCCTATCCTCTTTCCATACCTCTTGATTAAAAAAAGTTTATAGTGATCGTGCCCACTCACTAAGAGTAAGAAAAGAACTCCAACTTTACCTTCTACTGAGATCTGAAATCAAGCTCTGGACCATTGTGAAACCTAGAGTACTGCATCGAGTTCTGGCCACCACACTATTAAAAAGATGTTGAGACTCTAGAAAAGGTGCAGAGAAGAGCAACCATTAAGGGACTGTGGACTAAAACATATGATGAACAGTTGCAGGAACAGGGCATGGCTTGTCTAGTGAACCAGTGGAGACAGGATAATAGTCTTCCAATATTTTAGGGCTGTCACAGAGAGGAAAGGATCAAGCTATTCTCCAAAGCATCTGAAGACCAGACAAGGAATAATGGATGGAAACTGATCAAGGAGAAATTCAACCTGGAAATAAGGACAAATGTTTTGACAGTGAGAACAATCAACCCATGGAACAGAAGTTGCTTCAGAAGTTGTGGGAGTTTCATCACTGGAAGCTTTCAAGTAGAGATGATGTCAGAAATGATGTAGGGTCTCCTGCTTGGGCAGGGAGTTGGACTAAATGAGCTACAAAGTCCCTTCCAGCTCTGTTAATCTGTATTTTACTATGAATGGCAAAAAACTCAGAGGCTTAAACATGACACATTACAGGCTTAAACATAAACATTACACCTCTTTTTGGTAGACACTGAAAAGAGAAGAAAAGTAACAAACATCTTTGGCATCTTGAAGACAAAGTTGGCCCTCCAACACACCAAAGTAGGTGTCATTTAATAGCAGAAGGAAATTAACCAGGTATTTTTTAATAAGTGTATGATTCTAGGCATGGGGAAAAGAAGGAGAATTTGATAAAGGCATTCTCAAAGCTTTACTTGCAAGCTACTTCAGCTAGACTGCTAAACCAATAGGTAAGATTGATTTAAATCACCTTATGGTGTACAGTAAAAGGAACCAGGTATGTCCAGACTAACAAAGAGAAGGATTAGGGGTGGCATGATAGCTATCTTCTGATTCTTGAGAAGTTGTCACAGGGAGGACATAATTTATTTATGTTGGAAATGCTGTTTATATAAAGCAAACAAAGAGTACAGTCACAGTGTGCTTTACTGCTCAACTACTTAACAAGAAACTCTATTTAGAACAAAAGAGCATAGTGTATATACCATAGATCCTCAGAAAAGATTGGACAGACATTTGTCCAAGATGCAATAAGGATTCCTACCTTGGACAGGGCAGGGGGTTGGACTAGAAGAGCTCCAAGGTCCCTTCCAGCCCTATGATTCCATGATTCTAATATAGATATACTTTTCAAGAGATGGGACAATTTTATAACAGGTCTTATTAAGGGAAAATACATGAGATGGCCAGTTTCTGAATTCTAGATCCTGATTATAATTATTGCTCTTATGTGATCTCAGTTACATCATGAGATCTCCCTTGTCTCATTTCCTTTAGGTCAAGGCATATTTTTATGGTGGGAAATATATGCTTTCCCCAAATTGTAGAGAAAATATTAGGAAAGCATTGATCTGCCAAGAGGCTGTAATGCTATTCTAACATATTTTAAGATAACAAACATCACAACTTCTTCGTAGATGTGAATATTGCCAAGCCATCTTGCCAAGGTACATTAATGGAAATTGGTAGGTGTGAAGCATAATTGCTTTGCAGGTGACAATATTTGATTCTTCTCCTACTGGATGTTCACACTACTTGCACCAAAAAAAGAATTTTCAAGAGAAAACAATCATTTCTCAATGACAACTACCAGTCATACCCTCTAGGAATGAGTTCTTAGTTAGCCAACTGCTGACGCATGCATTGTTATCATTTATCCCCCCCCATCATTTGAATGTGTGTATTGTTTTATGAGACATCTTGACTTTAACAGATGATAAAAGGAAATTTGCAAAGCAATAAATTGAAACATTGATCACAGCAAGATTAGCATTTAGGGCCCAGAGGAAAGCAAAGGGGCTGCTTCTTATTTGATCCAAATTGTGCAATGGGATGGCATTCATTACTTGAGATTTGAGGAATTCTTTTAATAGGAATGTGATTGATTGCTGGAATGTAGAAAGCAGCTGGCTTCCGTTTATAGTTATTTCTTAAGAAATGAAGGATATAAATATTATGTTTGCTTAAAAAAATATGGATATGTCCTTGAGATACTTGTAAAAGGTCCAATAATTATTTTACGAGCAGGAAAAAATGGTGCTGGCACTTATATCAATTATTTATTACCAATTATGGGTTTTTGAACAAAATATGAATGAAATTGGGAAGATGAGCCAGTCAGAATTTTCTGATGAGTACACCAATCAGTCAATCAGAATACAGCTAGAAGGTACCTTGGAGGTCTTCTAGTCCAACCCCCTGCTCAACCAGGAGACCCTATACCATTTCAGACAGGTGGCTGTCCAGTCTCTTCTTAAAAACTTCCAGTGATGGAGCACCCACATCTTCTGAAAGCAATCCCTTCCACTGGTTAATTGTTCTCACTATTAGGAAGTTTCTCCTCAATTCCAGATTTCTTCTCTCCTTGATTAATTTCCATCCATTGTTTCTTGCCTTGCCTTCTGGTACTTTGGAAAATAAGTTGCCCCCCTCCTCTTTGTGGTAGCCTCTCAAATACTGAAATACTGTTATCATGTCACCCCTAGTCCTTCTTTTCTCTAGATTGGCCAAATCCAAACCCTGCAACTGTTCTTCATGTGTTTTTGTCTCCAATCGTTCAATCATCTTCATTGCTCTTCTTTGCACTTTTTCCAAAGTCTCAACATCTTTTTTTTCCCTCAATATCTTTTGCCACTTTCAAACCTGTTCAGAAGATTGGCAAACCCATATGGCATGGTGTCATCTGAAACTGCACACACCAGAAATGCAGTCATAATGCACACATCTTTTCTGGCTGAATTTGTTGGCTCAGCAAACAAACTTGTGGCTCTAAGAAATGGAGTAGAATTGAATCTAACAGAATCATGTCTTCCTAAAGTAGGAAGGTGCTTCTTGATGAACTGCACTAGCCTTCTAGAGATTATTATTTTTTGTTTCTCTAGGATAATTCCAATTTGTAGTCTAATTTCAGGAAAGAAAAAAAGGAGCACCAGCAGTGCTTCTTATAATGGAAAGCTATTGATTCCATGTTGTTCATCTGGGTTTTTATGTCTTATAGCCTCTCAATTTTTATGAAGTCGGTAGTCTATTTTGATTTCCAAAATAACTCAGTTATCGAAGTTGCATGACTTCTTGAGTATTCCAGAAAAGAACACAAGGGAGTATCCTGATACCCTTTGCTAAACTAATCAGAGGTCTGTTTACTTCCCTTTAAATGCTTCTGATGGTTCACCAGACCAAAAATCCATGGATCTGTATTGGAATTTTGCTCCGGGCAAAAATTTGTTACTGAAATGCCATTTAACAGATGATCCAAATCAAAGCTCTGGCAATCTGCAGAGTATTTTTATATCTCTGTTTTATTTACTTCCAACGACTAATCCTGTTAATATTGTTTCACCAAGCTAACCTAAAGGCAAACTTCACAGATGCCCAGTGATTCTAAATAAGAGGAAGTCCCTTTGGGACTCCATGGCAATTATATGAGTTCAACCGAAGGGGTTTTGATTGTCCAATGGCCTTTATTTGTTCAACTTTGTGAATTGCTTTCTTCACAAGGATCGTACAGTAGATCAATTGGTAGCCATGATATAAATACCTAATAAAAAGTGTGTGAAACATTTCCTGTATCCTTAAATGTGGCTACTAAAATAAAATTATTGTGTTTGGTAGTAGTTATAAAACTTTTAAATTAAAAAGAGAGAGAGATCTCAATTATCTCATTTTACAAACCCCTAAATAAGGCCTAATGTAATGGAAAAGTAAGAAAAATAGAATGGAATGGAATGGAATGAGAAGAGAAGAGAAGAGAAGAGAAGAGAAGAACAGAGTTGGAAGGTATTTTAGTCCAACCTCTGCCTAGGCAGGAAACCCTACACCACTTCAGACAAATGGTTGTCCAGTCTCTTAAAAACTTCCAGTGTTGGAACATTTACAACTTCTGGAAGGAAGTTGTTCCTCTGAATAATTTTTCTCATGGTCAGGAAATTCCTCCTTTGTTCCAGGTTTCTTCTCTCCTTGATTATTTTCCATCGATTGCTTCTTGTCCTGCCCCCAGGTGTTTTAGAGAATAGTTTGACTCCCTCTTCTTTGTGGCAGCAAAGAATAACAAGTAAGAGTTGATGATTTCAGTCATTAACATGACAAAAAGGATAAAATTTCTCAAATGAGAAGTTGGTAGTGCAGCCATTTGGGGGATCAGGAGATTTAAGACACTCCTTTTTCCTGATCACTTCTGTCCATCACATTAGATTTGGTAGAAGAGGTATGTGTGGGGTCCCATCTCATCTGGGGTGTCATCTGGCAGGACCCAGGAAGAGAGGCTTCTTGGTTGTGGCCCTTGCCCATGGCATCATCCCCCCAGAGATTAGAGCTTTTGTCCTGCTGGCATTTTGTAAGGGCTTGAAGACTATGTTGCTATGAATAAGAGTTGGAATCTGTGGCATGGAAGGAGTATGGTGCTTCATGTGATTAAGACCCCTGGGCAGCAGCTTCACGTTTGAGACCCACTTGCCGCTGCATGGCAGGGTGAGTTTCCATCAGTCCCTACAGCTCCTGTTGACCCAGCAGTTTGACTATGAATAGATCAATGAATACCACTTCAGTGGGTAGCTTAACAGGGACATGAAAGGAGTCCTCAATTGGGTGTCCTTTGGGCAATGGTGATGTCACCGGCTGAGCCTTTCACCACAGAAGCACTTTGTAGTTTCTGGCATGGAAGCAGTGGTGGGATTCAGCCAGTTGGCACCACTTCGGGAGAACCGGTTGTTAATTTTCTGAGCACTTTGGTGAACTGGTTGTTGGAAGAAATCGTTAGGGCAGATGGTTGTTAAATTATTTGAATCCCACCACTGGGTGGTATAGTAAGGTATAGTATCCATGGCAGGGGGTGTGAAATGGCTATGCTGATATCACTTTGATGACTTTTTAGTTTTATGCTATGTTTATATGTATGTATGTGTCTATATATGTATGTATGTATTCATTCACTCACTCATTCATTCATTAATTCATTCATTCTTCACTCATTCAATTCCCATAGCTGCCCATCTTAGTCAATGACTCTGAGCGGCTTACAGTTGAAAATTCACTTCACTGCAATTCACTTATTGTGATGTTGTTGTTTGTGATATTTAAAATTGTTGTTAGCCACCCAAAAATCATGATTTTGAAATGGGTGGCCACATCAATTACACTTGAGGTAATTAAAAACATAAGTTTAAAATATGAAAAATAGCCCTGATTTCCAAAGAACATATTGTAAGGATGAAAATGAAGCCAGAATCTGAATCTGGAATTTAATGGCAGTAATATTGCCCACTGAATAGCATGATGGCATTGGTGTAATTTTCTCATTTCTGACATCCCCAAAATCAGCAAGGTTTGTGTGTATGTGTGAAGCATAAGGATTCTCATACATTTATATAAAGTTTTACACAACACTTTCAATAAAAGAGGATCATGTTTCATTATAATTGACTATATATAATCTATGTAGGTAAACAACTCATTCATAAGTCATGAGTAACATCCTCTCTTCAATCCCCTGAGTAATTGGAACCATAAATTTATATTTCCAGTGTTGAAGGATGAGCAACTAAGCAATAAAAAGGGCATAGAGGTTCCATTTTTGTTATTCAGTCATTAATTGTCTGGCATTAGATATGTGGGTTAAAAAGATGGATGTCTGAAGACAGTAGACCTTGTCTCAATGTGTTTACAGCCATGTTGATTAAAGAAGAATGGAAGATTTGGAAGGACCTGACTGACAGCAGAGACATTGACTTATCCCTTCAAGAAAGTTTGAAGTGTGATTAGAAATTCAATTTACTCAGTTTAGATACTGCCCAACTCCAAACTATCTATTGGTGGTGTAATGATCTGGGGTGTGGCACAAAGACAACACAGTCAGAGAATAAGAATGAGTTCCTTTATTAGCTCCAACTTTGCCTCCAGTGACCCAGTTATTTTCTGGTCTGGAGAAAAACTCTCCCACGAACCTGCACCAGCCTTTGGCTGCAGATATTTCAGTCCAAACATTGTAGAACTCACAGTCTTTTTGTGATTGGTCCAAGTCACCCAGCTGGCTTTCATGACTGAGGAAGGACTAGAACTCACAGGCTTTTTGTGATTGGTCCAAAGTCACCTAGTTGGCTTAAATTACTAATGTGGAACTAGAACTCACGGTCTCCCAGTTTCTAGCCTGGTGCCTTAACTGTTTGATCAAACTGGCTCTCCTCCTCTCTTCCTCCTTTTTCTTTATTAAGTGTACAGTGATGTGGGCACTGATTTAAATCTCTGCATTCCAGCGCCAACCGTATTAGCAGCAATCTGCCTTTGCTTAGCTTTTGACAGACACAAGCATTTTATAAGGTGATGAAAATGGAGGTAAATTTAATTAAACACCCATCAATAGAAACATTAGATTTTCAGCTTGTGATGAATGATAACAAGGAAGTATTTTTCCTATTTGCAGTATCATTTAAGCAGTTGGCAGTAATCACTGGAACAATGTAATGATTTAATCATGCTATGAAGTCATCCTGTTGTGATTTTCTGGAAGATGCTAGCCATTTTCTCACACAGTAGACACCATGAAACTCGAAAAGAATGCAAACCAAAAGATGAAATTCATGGCTTGGTTGCCTTCTCCCAGGCTTAAAGATCTGAAGGTGTAAAAATTATTGATGATAAGAAGGAGTTTCAACACAGTGTTTTGCATTCCCATAAAAGTGTCACCAAAGAGGACAAATTCATTCCTTATTTTCCAGTGTGATGATGAAGAATAGGAAATCCTTCACATTTGTTTGACAGGGGAAGAAAATGGAAAGAATCCGACATTTGGAATCAAGTTGGTATTGAGTGATAAAGCACATCCAAAGCATTGGTGAGAAAATATCTCAGAGTGATTGATATCATGGATACTTTCTGGATGCCTTATATTTTATGCTTCAGAGATCAATTCTGAGACTCTGATGTAACTGGAAAAGGATGAAGTTACTGTTTTCCCATGACTAGATTCCACAATTAATCCAGTGATACATGAAATTCGAATCTAGTTATCAATGAAAGAGTTTCAGCAGAAATGCTGTCATGGGTATGTAGTTGACCAAACTTGTCCTACAATTCTTTAAAAATTAAACCATAGTAAATATTAGGTTTCTTTTTCTTTTTTGCATAGTTTTTTTTTAAATTTTATAACATATAAAAATTCAATTATTAATTAAACAGTGTGTTGTCTGGGTACAAATTTTTTTGGAAATAATCATCAAAGTGTTTACAACAATATTCATTTATGTCAGCTACTGAACTTTTCCCATTCAACTGAAAGAATGAACTTCTGGAAACTAGATGTTTTAAAAGGAATCCTTTATTGAGATGAGACAATTCAAGTAGGGTTTCAAAGTACAGTCTAACAGCCCCCAGCATGCAGTGATAGATAAGGGAAGTCAGGACCCCTCCCCTTATCTTGATGTATATTTTGTCAAACAATGAAGCAACATGTTAATTCCCCCTACCCTTCTCTGGGAACAATCTTTTGAAGAGTTCTCAGGAAGTATCTTCCAGAGCTGGAGTTTTTATGGTCCCTTCTCCCCTTGCTTCACCCCTTGTGACGTGACAGGTTTCTCGGGCATCTGGCTCCAATCCTTCAGTTGTATATCAATATAAGGTTTAATATATTTAGGTTACATCAAAAAGGATTTCTTTACCAACTTCCCTCCGCCCTTCTTCTTCCATCCAGATACGTGGATCTGACATTCTATCATAATGATCATAATAATACTAATATTTGCTTATCCATTTTAACAAACCCCCCTTTTCTTCATTGTTCCTTTTCTTATAGTTCCATGTTTCTAATGTCTGTTTTTGTCAGCTAACCATGAATAAAATAAGTTTTAAAAAGTATTCAGTTTCTTCCTTTTTTATTGAAGTGTTAATCTATCAATTTTTGCACATTCTAATATTTTTTAATCACATTTTCATCTGTAAGGGGTCTCTTCACTTTTCCATTGTTGTGCCAATACAATTCTGGCTGCAGTCAATAGCCATCACACCACTCAGGAATACTTAGTCCATCAAATTGGTGAAGTATTGGAAACGTCATCAGATATCTGGATCATATTACCATATGTGGTGGACATGTGTGGAAGCCAAAAGATACTGGACTAAAATTCACACATGGCTGGAAAAAATGACAAAACAGCATGTAGATTTGAATCTAGAGATATTTTTATTGGGTATCTTTACCTGAAAGATAGAGTAGAGAATTGACATATTTGATAATTAATGTTTTAACTGCAGCTAGAATTGTATTTGCTCAAAACTGGAAAAATGAAAAAATTCCAATAGAGGAGGAGATGATAAAGAAAATAATGGAATGTTCAGAGATGAGTAGATTGACATTGGCAATTAGAGAGCAAGAAGAAAAAGAATATTATAAAATATGGGATTTATTTTATCAATGGTTAGATAGAAAAACTGGAAAATGAAATATATTATAGTATACAGATAATATAATAGTAAATATAATACAATAGTAATGATATGTTATAAATGTTTATTATGGAATGAAGTATAATATGAGCTAGAACTAGTAAAAACTGAGACTTGCTCTAAAAGGATAATGTCAGTTTGCTATTAAAGTCTAATGATGATATAATAATAACATAATATGACATAGAAAGTTGAGTAATATAATCTGAATATAAATTTAACTGTAAGAGGGAAAGATTATAGATAGCATGTACAAGAAATACTGCTAAGTCAAACATTTGATGAGTGAGCTTTGCTGCATTTCATGACTTTTCTTGCCACCTTTGCTAAGTGAATCATTGTGTTCGTTAAGCCTGAATTTTGATCACGTGACCAGGGGGGACACTACAATGGTCATGAAAAGCAGTCATAAGTTACTTTTCTCGGTTCCATTGTAACTTTTATTGGTCACGAAATGAACTGTTGTAAGTCGAGGACTGCCTGTACTGTACTTTCCATATTTGGTGACGATGAAAAAACAAACAATCAAATTGCGTAAGTTTTGTCCACAGAATGAAACAGGTTGAAGCACACAATGATGGGAAAATGTGACTGGAATGATATAGGGAAATGAACTTTAAGGTACATCTCTCCAGAGATAAATTACGGTGTCTAAACCTTCTTTCCTACCTTCTTTAATTACAACCAGGTTTTTTCCCCCCCTAAATCTATTACAGTCCTACAGGTCAAAATGATTTATTTCTCTATTTTTGGACATGTGAGTTCTATTCTGCTGTTGCCAGTGTGTGTTCGACTGTGCCAAAAAACGAAGCAGGTTTGTGGTTCCTTTGTAACATCAAAACGAGGACATTTATCATAGAGATTTATCATGGGACAGCTAAACAGATGGTTTGGGTATTTTGAAAGTGGATGCTGTGTCTTGATCAGAACATGCATTTTTTTCTTTAGCTTACAAAGATTACATCAGCTTCACAGTAAAATTGCTGCCTTGTTTATCTTTTTTACTGGAAAGAAAATACGAAGGTAATAGCAACTGTTGCTTGGATGTCATTGTCGAAAAGAAAATCTAGTTATAACCAGTTCCATTCAAACCTTCTCTTGGTTTGCAGACTATTGAAAAGTATATGCAAGGGCACACTGCTTGATCCTAATTTTATTATCCCCAGATAGATATATGGATAGACATAGAGATAGATAGAGGGTGGGAGGGAGGAAGGGAGAGATAGATAGATTACCATTAAGATAGATAGATAGATAGATAGATAGATAGATAGATAGATAGATAGATAGATAGATAGATAGATGATAGATAGATAGATTTTATTTATTTTATTTGTCAATCGCTTACAAGATAATAGGTATAAGTATAAACATGAGTAAGAATACAGGAAATAGGTAGGAATAAATGGGGACAATAGGACAGGGATGGTATGCACAATGGTGTACTTATATATGCCCTTTGCAGACCTCTTAAGAATGAGGTGAGGTCAATAGTAGATAGTTTAAGTTTAAAGGAGTGGGGGTTTTGAGGATGTAACTGCAGAGTCAGCTAGTACATTCCAGGCATTGACCACTCTGTTGCTGAAGTTGTACTTTCTGCAGTTCTGAGTTTGGAGAGGTTGAGAGATTATTGATAGATGATGAAGAAGAGAGAGAGAGAGGGAGAAAGAGAGAGAAATAGTTCCTGAATATATTCATGATGCTTTAATTTGTTTGGAAGATTTCATTCTCTGCTTTCAGTAAGTTGAAAACACAACCTTTGCATGGTGATCAGTAGAGGTTGCTAATTAAAGGGTTTTTTTAAAAAAAATCAACAATTTTCTAGTAGGTTCAACTGCACACATTTTCAAGATTCAATGAATTCAATTGTGAATTTAGAATCTATTATTTCTCAGAAACAGAAGCAATATAAGAGACAGTTTGGAGTCTGGGTATAGCTTAAACTAAAATTTATAAGAGTATAAGAGTTGGTTTGTCCTCTATAACCCAGGTCTCTCTCTACTCTGGAATGATTTGCTTCTGTGAATATTACTTCTGTCTATAACCCAGGTCTCTCTCTACTCTGAATGATTTGCTTCTGTGAATATTACTTCTGTGTTCCTGACTTTGTATGCTGACTTCTGCTGTATGGTACTGTATATAAAGTTGTTTTTCTTATGTGGATTAATCCTGCGGAAGTATTTACTTGTGTGTTGGTCAGATGTGCTGCAAACTCTGGCAATGCATAATCAAAACACAAGTATAACCATAATCTACTATTATTCTCAGTATGAGAGGCAAGCTAGAGATCCATTTTTTTTCTAATCAATGTTCTGTAGTGTCATCCATAACCAGCACACAGGTAGAATAAACTTGGGAATTAATATTCCCAAGTATCAATGGACAATTTAGACAACATTAGCTTTTTAAAGCAGATTACTTACACAGATATTCCATGAGTGAACGTGCCTACGTAAATTCACTGTTCCCCAATAGGCACCCAAAATTAATCACTGTGTAGCTTAATTGGATAATTACATGTAGCTCTCTTTGGATATTGATGAGGAAGTAAGCCGGTGAAACCTGGTTCCCTCAGGGGCCTTTCTTCTTCACCTTCTTCTTCTTCTATGGCCTTTATGGCAGCACTTCTACGAAATAAAGAGGGAGGAAAGAAAAAAGATATAAGGTAGAGGAGATGGGAAACTAATGATTCAAGAAATCACATAGCATCAGATAATTCTATTTTGAAATCACAGCAGTGGCTCCCACAGGCGTAAACCTCCCAAATTACTAGTGAAAAGCTCCCTTTGACATATCTGCTACTAGGAAAAGCCCTGAAGCAGCCTTTTCTCTCTCTCTCTCTCTCTCTCTCTCTCTTNCTCTCTCTCTCTCTCTCTCTCTCTTTTTTTTTTTTCTAGTTGTGCCTAATGTTTCCTGAAAAGACCTGATTTAGCAAATACCTGTGTAGTTTTATATGCTAGTTTCATGGATGTTTATAGAACAAAGCTTTCTCCTGCTGCTGGATTTCAAAGAATAATGTTCTCTCCGCTGTGCTGTGAGTTCAAAAGGGTGGCTTATTTTTGTGTCTTCCATTTGGAGTCATCTTGATTCTTGAGTATAACATTGGTTTATTTTCAGCCTGACATTCAGAGGTGGTATTCAGCAGGTTCTGACCAGTTCTAAAGAACCAGTAGTGGAAATTTCGAGTAGTTTTTTTTACAATATCCTTCCCCTGCCATGCCCACCAAGCCAGGCCTACAGAACTGGTACTAGAAAAATTTGAATCCCACCACTGCTCACACTGAATCTGTAACTATAAGACTTCTTGTGGGGTGACCTCCTGGTTCATACAACAGGCAGCCAATTTCCATTTACTAAAAAAAAAAAACACAGTGGGTTAGGAATCAGAAGTCATTGAGCTTGTGAAAGTTGTTTCAAGCATTCCTCAGATATTATTACTCTTTTATTATTTCTAAATCAAATGTTTCAGCCTGGGCATCTTGTACCATTCATGGTATGCGTTGTTAGTTATTTAAAAGCCATAAAACTGTACCACCACCATAAATTATAATTTAAATTGGGGCTGTGGTGAATGTAGTCTGGATTCCCAGCAAGGAGAGACAGCATTCTATAGAGGGAGCAAAGTTTAGATAGTTTGGTTGGGAGAAAGAGAGGCTTCTCTGTAGCAGTTTCCAGAAAATGTAAATGTGTGTGTGTTTGTGTGTGTGTTGATGCAAACAGTTGCTTTAGTCTGGCAAGATTCTGTCTATCCGTAAGAAACAATAAAGGAAAATTTTTAGAAGTAATTCCATATGTCATTCTTGGTTCTTGGGGCCTGACAAGGGATCACTATGGATAATAAAGTACAGTAATAGAAGCAGATGGTAGATTACCTAATTGTTCTGAAATTAATCTTCATACTCATACCCATGACTGAAAAACAAAGCTAGCATATGTCTATGGAGATTCTCAGTCATCCAAATCATGGTTGTCCCAAAAGTGCTTTTATTTTCAAAAGGCAACTGGACTTTATTTTTCCTTGAAGACATTTTGCTTCTCATCCAAGAAGAATTGAAAGAGCTTCTTAGATGAGTAGCAAAATATCTTCAAGGAAAACAGAAATTCCAGTTGCCTTTTGAAAAAGCACTTTTGGGGGGAAAAAAAGCAAGCATACATTGGTATCCTCCAAAATCATTATGACTTCCTTTATTAGAGAAAACAACCTGCAAGATAGGGTTATTAATTGTGCATCCTGCAAAATTAAAATTTGAAACTAGCCATAACCTGACATTCATTGACTAGTACTTGGTATAATCATTCTCACATTATCCTAACTGCTTTAAGGTGTACAATTAGAAGTGTACAGTTAGAAACGTTCATTATGGATTAGAGTGTACAAATTGATCTGAATCTTCTCTCAAAAGGGTGGGCAATGTGTGTGTGTGTGTGTATGCTTTTGTGTGGTCAAGAGACACAATTTGAGCTCCTGAACCAAACCTCACTGAAGTACTCATACCATTCTATAAAGCCTTTGGAAAAGGCCACACTGAGAATACTCCATCCAGTTTTGATCACCACACTAAAAAAAATATGTTGAGGTTCTAGAAAGAGAGCATAGAAGAGCAACCAGGATGATAAGGGGACTGGAGGCTAAAATGTATGATGAATAGTTGCAGGACCAGGGGAGACATGAAAGCAGTCTTCCAATATTTGAGGAGCTGCCACAGAGAGGAGGAGGGGGTCAAGCTGTCTTCCAGGACACCCTGAAGCCAAACAAGGAATAATGAATGGAAACTTATCAAGGAGAGATTTAACCTGGAAATAAGGAGAAATTTTCTGACAGTGAGGACAATCAACCTGTTCCATCCAGAAAGAAGTGCGTGAGACCGGGTTCCAACAACTAACTCTTTATTTAAACTCACTAAGCAATGGTAACGGAAAAAGAGCCCAAGCCGCAGCTTGTGGCTTTTGGCCAATGACACCACTTTAAGTGTTCCCACCATCTGGTGGCCTAATCGGATTGGTTCTCTAATGGCCAATCCGAGAATGGCCTTTTCAGCCAATCAGAATAGGGAACTTGGAGCCTAC
>BHFT01062109.1:0-13103 GCA_004320025.1 Laticauda laticaudata
TAGAGTGGATAACAACGGATGGAACATTTTGCTCGTCCGTTGTGTCCGTTTTGCATCCGTTGGGCAGTGTGACAGGGTCCTAAATGTGGTCTTACCAAAGCAGTATAAAGTGGAACTAACACTTCATACGACCTCAATAGTATCCTTCTGTTGATACAGCATTAGCCTTTTTGGCAACTGCAGCACACGCTACTGGTTCATATTTAAGTAGTTATCCATTAAGATTCCTAGATTTAATGGATAACTAAGACTCCTAGATTTAAATTGTTTATGAAGATATTGAAGGCTACTGGACCTAAGACAGAATCTTGGGATATCCACTGCATATTTCCCTCCATGTAGATATCATTCCACTGAGTACTATTTTACCTTTCCCAGCATTAAGGTCTTTTCTAGAGAGCTGGGTCTTCACTTAGTGTGTGAAGTGAGATAATTTTTGCCTCAAATGACAACTTTGGATTAATTTGTTTGATGATTCATTTGTTTGTTTTTTGCCTGATGTATCTCAGGTATCTTCTACAAAATCTCATCCTGCTTCTTCAAAGTCCAACTTTCACTTATATGGAGGATCATAGGAAATTTTAAAAATTGCAACCCCAGTCTAGTTCAGGTTTTCCATCAAAATACTACTTCTCCACAAGCACCAAATTTTCTTTGATAGGTAGTCCTCTGAAACCTATTTATGATGCTAGTAATCTGTGTGGCAGATATCACATTTTGTTCAAAGCCCCTGAATTAGCATGGCTAAACCATAAAATACTTAATGGCCACTATGATTTTGTATATAGACATTCCCTCATAAGATTTGTACCTACTCTGATGGTGGTAACAAATTATTAACAACAAATTTTTACTGGACTCAGTGGACTGTTAGACTGCTTACCTGTAATTCATCCAACTTTGTTAAACTCCATATATTGTACATCTGTGAAGGAAAAAAAGATTTGAGAGATGAAACATTTTACATTCATTCAGTTATACAATCCTTTTATAACTGTTTTCTATTAGAATACTTCATAAAATGCTTATATCACTATATCTAGATATATTTTATGACATATGGAAGATAAAAGTAAATAAAATGATTTTAAATAATATTGCTTTTCATCATGCCCAGTACAAGAAAGTTTTCCCAATTATATTGTATACCATACAATGTTGCTTTAGACACCCTAGATATAGTAATGAGTTTATTCATAAGTTCAGCATTATTGCCTATAGTAAATTTGAAGAAAAAAGGTCCATCAATAGAAGAATGTTATGGTCTTTGGTAAATTCATAATGAATTTACTTATATGTTAATTGAAGAGGATTAAGGTTTTAATTATATTTTTAGAAAATGCAATGTGAGCTGGAAATTCTAATGTGGCTAGAGACTAGAAAATAGCAATATAATATATTGTGTTTTCTATATTTATCTAAGTTCTCCCACATGACAAAGAATCTCAAGTTTCAAGGCTGTTTAGTTACAATACATCCACAGATAGAGAATATGATGAGTTCATAAGAGGTGATGAAGACAATGATAATAGTGAAAAAACCTACTAAAGCCATGTCCTTCCTTTTCATTAAAACTGTATATAGAACTGGATAGAAACATTTTAAAAACTCTGGGTCAGCGATGTCAAAAGGAATGATGTAAAACTAAGATAATTACATTGTATGCAGACTTCAAAAAGGGCAAGTTATATGGAAGAAAAAGCTCAAAAAGCCCCAAAGAAAGCACCAACAAATCAATTATACATTGATTTTAAAAACACACTATGGATACAGCTGAAATTATTCGACAAATTGGATATGAGATGACAAGTGCCCAGACTGGAAGACAGTTGCAAAATATGGAGAAAAAATATTGAACTTTAGAGGGGGATGTTTAATATGGTGGAATAAAACTACAAGGAATATTGATAGCTGACATCATGAAATGGAAGAAGAGTTTCTCATTTTACAAGGTCACATAGACTTGGAACATGGTATAGGATGACTATGACAAATTGAAGTTCTTGATTCAAAGTGGAAATGAAGCATAGCAACCTGAATTTATAGAAATAGGTGAACAAAACTGAATTGGAACAACTTCAAATCAGATGATTAATGATGTCATGAGATCATACAAAAAATTGGAGTAAAAGACATTCACAAAGATAATTGCTAAAATGCATTTGGCTCTAACCAAATGCATGTCAAGAACACATGAATTAATGAATTAATGAATACCATTAACCTGTCTATCATAAACATTCATACACTTAATACACGTGCAATGATGAAGAATTCTACAGCAAATAGCAAGAAATGATAATATGAATAAAAATGTAGGATTGTAAAAGTTGAATAGATGGGCAAATGTAGAATTACTTTATTATTTATTCTATTGCTTTATTATATTTACAAATGGCGATTGTACAAGGAAAAAAAAATCAGTAAAATAAACTCCAGAATAAAAGTCTACACAAATGCAATATATTAATATTATTTTAATTTAATTTTAATGTTAATTTTAATGCAATTAGCATAGTCATCTCTCTTAGAAAAATATACTAGTCATGAAGTGAATTAGTTTTCACAACTTGTATTCTTTCCCATACACTCATCAATATTTGCAACTTTTGTCACCATTATTCTGTATGATACCAATATACAAATTAACTAAGGGACATATTTTCTGAGGAATAGCTGTTCCCAAAGATTAAAAAGAGTATGAAGAAAAACTAAAATCTTAATTTACATGTTTCTATAGAAACCATAGTGTATATAGGTAACATATTACATGTATTCCAATTTATTGTATTCAAATGTGGAATTGCAGGAAGATTGGGGTTTTTTTAGCAATAATGGTTCAGAATAAAAATGACCATTTGATTAATATTTATTTTTCATGCAGAAAAATTACAATTGTAGAATGTAAAAGATTGAGATGATTGGAAATAAACTGGAGTTCAAAGTACAAATTGATGATGCTGTTTAACTGAAGTAAGGATTTAGAAAAGCTTATTGTGAATACAAATGAAAAATAAGAGTTAAAACTGAATTTCAAGAGAGCAGGTAATTATAACTTGCATTTTTAGTAAATTCACAGCTGTCAGCTATGAAAAATCAGGTCTACATGTGAATATTCAGTTTTATTTATTGCTAAAAGCCTATGCACAGGCATCTTCTCAACTAATCATCAGACCTAGTTAGAGCTAGGTAAGTTTCAGTAGCAATAAAGGGTTGTTGGACTGAATTTATTTGTACGAACTCCAAACTGATCCTTTGTTTTTACCCCTTTCCCTGGCTCTGCCTGTCCTTCTCCTATACCTAACTGAAAAACAGTGGAGGTAATTTTGTTTTCTAATGCTACAGAACAGATAAAGGTGGAAATGAACTAGAGAAATAATTAGATCTATATTCAGGACAAAGGCACTCAAAAGTATGAATAATAAATATGTGGATGTCATATCAAAGATCAAGCAATTAAAGAAATAGTTTTTCTAACATAATGTATGGCTGTAAAAAGTGGACCCTAAGAGAAAGAAGAGGAAGAGCACTGAATTATGGAATGGAAAATGGTTGGCAGGAATGGACTCATGTTTCATCCATCCCAAGTTCAACTGGCATGGATGAAACAAAGACTAAGTGTTATTCTAAGCCAATGATCAGTAAGCCAAAACTTACATCTTCTGGGCACGTAGAATACACATAACAGAATAAAAGTGATTACTACAAAATGAATGGCAGAATTAAGATTATCATTGGAATATGTTTGGGAGAAATAAAGTTTATAAGCTGGGTTAGAGGGCATTTATGCATACAGATATCAGGGATCAAGCCCAATTTGATGGCATATAATTAACATTAGTAAAATTCTAAAAGCCTTCTAAATGTCTCTTAAACATCTAGGAAGAAAGATTAGTTTGAATACTAGCTACAGGAAAATTATTTTAATAGTAAAAGATAAAATGATCATGCATACTCTTTAATTATTTACTAATTATTACTAATAAGGGCAAGAATGCTACATGCCACTTAGGAAATTTGCCACTGAAATTCTTTTTCTTTTTAAATAAATTTTAAATGCAAATTTAATTGACTGAGAATTAGTCAAATACATGGAAAAGACCTTTTCTACCCAACATTCCTTATTACTGCCAATCCATTTCTTAATAGATAGTGGCTTTCTTGCAGCTTTATTCTGCCCCTTCTAATGTGAAAGCTAAATCCCCAACTGTGCTTCCATGATAAGAATCCCTATTTATAAATTAAAAGTGACAATAACTTTATCTCAATTTGACTTTTGGGAATTTGCATTTGCAGAGCTACTGTCGGGCTCCATTAGCGATGCTAGATAAACTGAGCCTGTCAGCACATTTGCAAGAGCCACGGAAGAGCCACTCTGTACTTTCAGGATTGTACTTCAGTGAAGCGTCATTGGATACTAGCCGCGAGCAGCTCTCCATAAAAAGAGCTGCCGCAGCTCCTGGTTAGATCGGACTTTCGGAACTAAATAAAAGAGCTGAAGTTACGCTGATCTCTGAGTCTCATTCCCGCGAACCGAACAGGTATGGTCAACGGTGATGTGAGGGGGAATCTGGGAAAAACCCTGTCCTTTTGCGGCTTTTGGAATCAACTGTAGTGCTGCAATGGATGATGGGGGGGAATCTGGGTTTATAGTTTACTCGCGAGTAGGTAAGGTTCATAGACGATGGATAGATTGTAGAGATAGGAAACAATGGACATATTAGGTATAACTGGATGATGACCTAAAGAGTAATTAAGGGGCTGATTAGGGGCAAATACAGGAGATGGGAGCGTTTAAGTGGGTGTCTTTATACCTTTAAATAGCACTGGAAGGCAGAAGCTTCCAGTGCTAACCTAGACCGGATTGTATGCTGATCTTGCCACATGAGAAGTTTCTTGTTTGACACTAAACACCTTGAAATCTGCTTTCTCTTGTTGTATGGTGGTTTGTGTGCAAATCTGTGAGCTTTCAGAAGACCGGCTGAGACATACTCATATACTCAGCTTATACTGATATTTGTGTGGCAGGAAGAAATATTATTCTGTTATTATCTAAGTGATTTTATTATTGGGTATATTGCCCAGATATCTCACTAATTAGCTATTTATGGGCTATAGTTAAAAATTGATTTTTAAATGTGTAGTTGAAATTTCTACATCAGGTCAGGAAAAATGAATTTTGCATCTTGCTCCATGTATTAGCTAATGTTTATACACATGATAAACTTTGGACTGAATCTTGAAAAGGTGTTTTTTTTTTTTTTTAAAAAAAGAGTTCTTGTACATGTGAAATAAATTCTTGGCAACCTTGAAAAATTACATTTTTGAAGAATACAAAGGAAGAAAATGAACAGAACCTTTTCAGACCTTGTTACTCTAAAAATTCAGAGTGTTTGTCAAAGTTCACTTCAACAAAATTACTTAACAATTATATGAGAAGGCAGGTTATAGGCTTTTGTCTTTCAGTAACTATCTAATTTGCATTTTGAAAAATTAAATTAAGTGGTATTATTGAAAGCAACTGTGCCATTTAAAAATGCCTCAGAGTAGTTCATTCAGGGAAAGTTCATCTTTAAAACATTTTCGCCAGAAAAGATGGAGCAAAGGTGGCTTAGCCATTTTAACTGACAAAATTTTAACAGGATATCTGAACTATAGTGTCGGAATGACATGGTTAATATGATAAATAATAAGAGAAAACCATATGCTACTAATGGAAAATAAATCATAATATCTTTTAAACAGTCCAGGAAATTTTTATGATTACTATTGTTGGTAATTGCAAAAGTTGGAAATTACATTCTAATTACATACTAAGCTGCCTACTTGTTTGCCTTTTTTCTTAATTATCTCTGTACTGCCTTTGTTAAAATTCTTTAACATGTTTGAATTTTTTTTTATTTTTTGAAAACTAAACTCCCTATATGCTTCCTTCAGTGTCCTTATACAGACTGATGCTCAGACCCAATTGCCAGCCTGTTATTAAATTGTTCTGGCAGGTCAGATGAAGAGAAAATATTATTTCTTTTGCTTGAGATGTATGCAGAAACTTCTGGAGGAGAGATAAGTTCTGCACTATTGCTATTCAAAGACAAAGAATTTAGGATGCCAAATATCCTGCATGCACAAACACTTTTACCATGCCACAGAAAAAGTGACACGGATTAGCATCTACTTTTCTTTATTTTACTGTTTTTATTATATATGCATATTCTTCTTTTTGACTTGTTTATTAATTTTATAATTCTTCCTTAGGATTGTAACACATTTTAGCTCTGATTCTTTAGCCTAATTTTGTAACTTATCTCTTAGACAGCTTGCTCACACTAGTAACCAATGGAAGCTACCTTCCATTTCCACTGGTAGATTCTACTTACCAAATCTAAATTAAAGATTTGCCTCATTATTTACTTCATTGTTCTTGCTTTCATTTCTGCAGAAAAAGTTCCTTAAGGCACTGCATTTTTATAATTTATTCTGATGATGTTTAATGTGTTTTTTTTTTTGCCATGACAGCCTTATTGATTATAAAGAATATTTCTTTGTTGCTCATGATGATTTTCTTTTGCATTGATTGATTATGTGCCTTGATCAGTACTGGGTCTTAATAAAGAGATAGATAGCTCTTTTGTTTGTTCTATTGCCAGCTTGGCTCATCATTTCTTCCAATGGTTGCATTCATTTTTGCAATAATCAAGTCCACCTGCCTTGCTATGAGTTGTCCTCTACCTTTTTTCATTCTATCTTTCCCAGTATTACTGACTTCTCAAAAGACTTTGAATAATGTATTGAAAATATAATAATTTGAGCCTAATCATTTGTATCTTGACTAATAGATTAATTTCCTTTGTAAACTATTTGTTTGTTTTCCAGACTTTCTGTGGTATTCTCTGGAGTCATCTTCAACTGTTAAAATGGAAAAAAATTAATATGAATTATCTGCTCCAATTTTTACTTTCACAGAATGTCACAGGAATTCTGATCTTTGTAGGCATAAGCAAAGTCATTATTTTTCCAAAGTCATACAGCAAGTCATTATTTTTCAAAGTCAAAGTCATACAGCAAGTCATTATTTTTCCAAAGATTTCATTTAAAAAAAACCCCAAGGATATTTTTTAGAGCTTGCTTTAAAATACAACTGGGAAAAGATCAACTAGAAAACAGAGACAGCCACAGTACCTCTCTGTTGTTATATAAACAGCCATGTATTTTTCAGGCTTCTTTGTGAATATGAAACAAGTAGCTGCTTTTCTGAAATACAGTGAAGCATTTGCACAACACCCAAAGCATGTCTGAATCATTTTTAAGTGTATACAGCTCTATCATCAGATGAATCAGTAGCAAATATTTGCAAGTGCTGAATATGTTGGGTTACTGGCTAGATACAGTGCATTTAGCCCTTCAAAATGTTGAAGTGACATATGAAGAAGTTGGGGTCTAAACTATAAGTGAGCGTAATAGGAAACAGTGCATCACTTTTAATGCCATTAAAGTAATTGCAACTTTTGCAAATGTCTTGTAGCTTATTCAAAAGTGCTTCTAACTGTCTCTAGATTCACATGCATTTGCACTGCTGACATTGCCATTTTGAAAACCAGGGACAGCTTCAAACTAGCTTTGCAATAGACTAATATAGAAGTGCTTTGTTTGTATTAAGGTGGATCGTCAAACATTCTTTTTCAATGTTATGCAAGTCCTATTCAATATCAAATTCAGTCAGTTGGTTGAATTTTAAATCAGCCAACCATGCTTCAGCTGTATGGATATTGTGAAGCCATTGATGATTGCCTAAAAGCAAAAGTGATTCTTTTTCAAGTACAATTCTCACAGTCTCTTTCACAAGATTCACTGAAAAGCAAGGGATACGGCGACAAGAATTCCAAAACTCAACAGTGAAATCTTCTTCATTTTCTTTTTAATTGCCTTTGTGTGAACTAGTGAAACAGAGTGCCTTTTTCACTGAGAATGAAGGACCTTACAGGTGGCTGTTTATATAATCACTTCTTAAATCTTTATTAGATTCACAACTGATATGAATTTATATTTCTGTTACCATATATAATTTGTGATATAAAACAAGAATAATTATATACTACAGTTATCCTGACATCTTAGCTTCATCTTAAGAACCAGTTGTGATGCATTTTCAGATTTATTGTATGTTCAATTTTTGCAGTCCATATTTTGCATATTAAAAATTATGGCCATAAATTTTATCTTATTTATGCATTATATTTTTCTGGAGAAGGGAGGGAAGGAGCGAGAGAGGGAGGAAGAAAGGGAGGGAGGGAGGGAGGGAAGGAAGGAAGGAAAGGAAGGAAGGAAGAAATTTTCCAAGTAATGAAATAAACAATCTGTTATACAAAGACATTGATACATTTGAGGTACTGCTGTCTTTTCTAGAAAGAAAAATACAACCAGTATGACTCAACCAGTGACTGATCTTTAAGTCTCTGCTTGACATCTTTTCTGAAGTGAAATCCTGCTGTACTGATTATTAAATAACTCAAAACTATTTTGTGGCTCCTGTATCTAGGAGGATCTTCTTTCATTAGATCTCCATGGTGATTATGTGGATAAACTGATATTATCTATTAGTTGCTTATTTGGATATCCTTAGTAAGAAAGATCTTACTATGGGTTGCACATACATAACTCTTCAAACTGACATTTACACATATATTCACATACAAAAAGAATCAATTTCTCACTTATTTAATGATATACTGACCTTGAAAAACTGTCATAAATTGAAGTTTTTTATTGAAGTCAAATTTGGGAAAATATTTTTTTATTAACAGGACTCTCTCTAGTGGTAGAAAATCTGTTTCAAGATTCATATCCAACTACACACACACACACACACACACACACACACACACACACACACACACAGAGAGAGAGAGAGAGTCTCCATTCTCAAAAGCCTTTTGTTGTATTTCTGAAAGCATAAAACACAGTTTAATGAACATATTGGTGTTTTCATTTAATGTACATCTCCAGAATGTTACTGATTCATCAATCAGTTCTTGTTCGTGTATGGAAAGTTCGTATTAAAAACTGGAGGCTGGGAGGGATGGATTAAAAATAAGGATTCATGTTTTTTCCTCTATAATGCAGGGTTCTGCTATGAACTGGCCTTAATGTATTAACTCTTGAATAAATACAAATCAGGAAGACGGTGCATGATTGTCAGCTTTCTCTCTAAGCAAGAAAAGACTTATTTTCTCAGTATACAAGCCAAATTTCTAACAACCCCATTGGCTGTCATGATCCTGATATGACTCAACCCAAGTAGCAAAGACTTCTTTGGCAGTCTCCCTTCCAGTTAGACTCTCCATAAAATGTGAATTAACAAAGGATGGCAGTTCAAATTGAAATGATGAGTATGTAAATAATGTCTGGCTGTCAATTAGGAAAACTAAACATTTATCAGGCAAATTATTTATCTTATGGAAATTAAGTATCTGTAATATTAAATATATTTTTCAGTATTATCTCCTAAAATCCATATAATGTATCTATCATTGATCATTTCTGTCTGCTTTGGAATTACTGCAGTAAAATTAATCAAGACTAATCTTACAGTTGAAAATACTTTTTTATATATTGAACTGTAAAAATTCACTTCATCTAAAGACTACACTCATCTATGAAACCAAAAGGAATATATTCCTAGGGTAGAACTACATGTGCTTTTTGTTTCTGCTTTAGTCAGTGTTTTGGAGAAATCTGAACAATAAGCAATAAGCAAAAAGCAATAAGGACTATTTGCATAAAGCTTGGCATTTACCTTTTGGCATTTTCTTTGCACTGTTATTACTATTAATCTTCTCATCACTCCTTATCACTATCCTCTCCCACTTGTGACTGTATGACTGTAACTTTGTCACTTGTATCCTTACGATTTATATTGACTGTTTCCTATTATGATTTGATTGCTTATTGTACCCTATGATTATCATTAAGTGTTGTACCTTATGATTCTTGACTCTTAATGAATGTATCTTTTCTTTTATGTATATTGAGAGTAATTGCACCAATACAAATTCCTTGTGTGTCCAATCACACTTGGCCAATAAAGAATTCTATTCTATTCTATTCTATTCTATTCTATTCTTCATTAAATCAATAAGCTATGAATATGGTATGAAAAAACTGTTAAGAGAGCTTCCGATTGAACTTCCCTGAAGACAGACTGATGACCGTGATCTTCCACTGCTTCAGTCTATGTTTCTTCATCGGAAAACTCTGATCACCTAGATTTGGGGCAGAAGCCACCTCACAGGGGTGGCAGAGTAAGGGGAGACCACCATCCAGGTACAGGGGAGCTGCATATCCCCCCTTGGCTTTGCAAACACTCTCGCCCCAAAGATGTCTAAAGTGGTGGTCTAAAATGGCCACCCTGAAGGGGAAGAGTCAGCTAGAGTAAGATTGTGCAGGACAGAGGAAGAAGCAGACAGCATGATAAATGGGACAATTGGACACTTTTTAAATGAAATTAAATGAAAGGTACTCCAAGATTAATCTTTAAGAATTTTTTAAAAAGGGATCAAAGCAGCAAACACAAAGGGAAAAAAAGGGTGAAAATTGTTTTTGACAGCAGTGGAGCTTTGAAACAAGAAAGGTAGAAGCTGGAAGAAGAAGACATTTAATTTATTTGGATAAATATACTTTAACACTATATAGGCACTATTAAGGCTGGACTTGAGAGTGTCAAAGGGGAAAGTTAAATACTAATTGGGGATTTGACTTTTATCTTGGAAGATTATGGTTTGAAAAGCCTTGAACAGATGAACAATTTAAAAAAAAAAGAGGATGAAGATTTGCTGTAACAAAGGGTGCCATCTAGTGATCAAATCTAACTTGTTTTTTTTTTTTTAAGATACTGTTTCTTACAAATTTTAAGGAATATTGTTAAAATAAAGCAAGAACTCTGAAAAATTGAAACATTAAAATAAAGAAAGAAGCATGAAGATTCTGCCTTGGGATTAATTGCTGATTTTGTCATGGACTTGGTATTGGATTATTTGTGAATTAAAAGTCGGAGAGGAACAAAACAAAAGCTGATTTTTGAAAATCTAATAGACATTATTTTTATTAAATTAATAGACAGAAAGGTGTAAAATGGCAGCATCTCTTTTGGGATTAAAAATGGAACTTAGAAACATGAAAGAAACATTACAAGAAAGAGATGAATCATTGGGCTTCTTTTTAAAATTCTTGGAAAACGCAATTTCAGAACATGAACAATAAAGACAAATGCCAGAGGAGAAGGTAGAGCTGAGTACAGAAGAGGCCATTTTTAACTATTGTTTGGAACAAACAATTGTGAAAAGAAGAGGGAAAAGAGTGGGAAATAAAAATATGAGATATAAGAAGTTAAATAAAAAGGGGAGTATTTGTAAAATTAAAAAAGGCAAAAAGAAACAACAGAAAATTAAAGGGTGGAGAGAAGGTATAAATAGGCAGGGGAATGAAAACTGGAATGAAAGAACAAAGGGGAAAATGAAGGGATAAGAAACAGTATCAGGAAACAAAGAAATATGGAAATTGTATAAAATGAAAAGAAATTGTCTATTTAGAAGACACAGAGACAATGGCTGATTAAGAATTAAGGAGATTCTGCAAGGTGATGGGGGGGTAGCATAATCATACTTAAAGTTATGAATATTCAAGAAAAGAATAGATTACTAGGATGAAAAATGGAACTGATATTTTTTGGTACTGGAATGTATGCTCTCTTCTCATATGTATAAGGATAATAATTAATGGAATATGCTTACTAAATATACTGAAATAACTGAAACTGAATATGAGGAGGGCTGTAATGGAATTGAGATTCTCCAGTATTGGAATGCAGGCTCTTTTTCTTAAATGTATAAAGAGTATGGAATAATTAATGGAATATGTTTGTTAAATATATTGAAATAACTGAAATGAAATATGAAGGGGGCTGAAATGGAATTAATATCAGGGCACAGGATTAAGTGAACAGATTAATATGTTTTCTTTTTTGAAATTGTAAATAAGTTTTATGAAATTAAGAAGGGAAAAAACCATGCACAATCTGATTAAAAAGATATGCTATGTAGCTTTAAAGGGATTATTATTAATTTTCTAGGTAATAAAAGTCAAAGGTTTAATGGAATTTAAAGGGGGGATAATTAATGAATATGTAAATCATACAGGTGGCACACTTAAATTAGTAATTTAAGGGGGAAACTATTTCTTAAAATGATTGTATTAAATTAGAATCTATGGAAGGATGCAATAAGAATATGCATTGAAATATGCAAATATGATAGACAAAAGTATTAAAGTATAATAACTGAAGATATGAGAAATACTAGTGATTTAAATAAGAGGAAAGCATTTGGAATAATACAGTAAAAGAGAAAATGTACAGAAGAATTGATAAGATAAGAGGTTTAAGGTAAAAGTTGAATATGTAATTATAGTCATATTTGTATGTAAATGTGGAAAGCTGTAATCATGCTGTTCACTAAAAAGGGATGTTTTTAAAATATGGAAAACTGAAATAAAACTTCTTAAAAAAACTGTTAAAACTATCTTGGAAACAGACCAATATTTATTTTGATCAGATCTACTATTTGGTGGAAAACTTTGCATTAGACAACCATATTTGAAAACAGATACTGCATTCATCATAGAAATCAGCTTATTCACTGCTAGCTAACCTTTAGCTATTTTTCACCATTAAAACTTGAGTTTCCTGATTCTTCAGCTATAATCAGTAATACTTAAAGTATGCACAAGAAACTGAAGTTGCACTGGTCTCAAGCTACAGGATACATTTTATAAGTTCTCGCGTAAATGAAAATGTTTTCCTACAAATGCACCCTGTTCCATATTAACATACTCAAAATAGGCTATTCCTATTGGACAAGAATACCCGATGCTGATTGGTTACTTTTCTCGATGCTGATTGGCCAATTATAGCAAGCCTATGATTGGCCAGTTCAAGCGGCGGGAAAAACAAGTAGCCGTCATTGGACACTAGCAGTGAGCAGCTTCTCTATATAAAGAGCTGCCGCGGCTCCTGGTTAAAACGGACTTTCTGCACTAAATAAAAAGAGCTG
>BHFT01062110.1:0-17308 GCA_004320025.1 Laticauda laticaudata
GGCCACTCTTCTTGGTCACTCGGAGGTTGCCCAGTCTTAGGGTTGAAGGGGTCCAGGTGCTGGGGTGGTGGGTGGTGCTGGAGTGCCTGGGCCCGAGAGGACAACAGGGGACGGTGTGTTAGAAGGTGTCGGACAGCTGGCTCAGCCCCGTGATGCTGAGAGGTCCTTCCTCATGCCACTGGGTGCTGTCTGTCCCAGTACTGATGACAGATGTACTGAAGGCCGCGGCCTTGGCTGTCGGGTGGAGGAAGGGAGTAGTGTAGTGGGGCTGTCTGCTCCTGCGAAGCTGGCGTGAGCGAACTGGCAGTGGGTGGCAATCATTGGCGTGCGGTGGCATCTCTGTCGTCGGTGGCATTATTGTTGTGGGTGGTTATCGGTGGCATCAGTGGAACAGGTGGCAACGGGTTCGCCCGACTGACTCTGTGCCTGAGCTGGGAAGGGCGCTGCCTGTGCTGCTGAAACCTCTTGGTAGCCGTTAGCCCTAGTAGGTGAGGGCCTTGGGAAAAGCCTTGGAACAGGGGACATCACCTGGGGTGAGGAAGCAGACCTGGACTGCGGTGGGAGCAGGTTCCTCTGGGTTGGAGGGTGGTGAAAGCAGCCTCCGTGATCCGGTCACCTTCACCAGCTGGTAACTGTGGATCCGTCATTTCCTTGAGGTCTGGTTGACATAAGGTGAGAAGGGCTTGCTGGTTGGAGGATGAGGAGTCGGGTGTGGACCAGCCTTGAGAGACGGAGATCTTATGCTGGTGCGGGAGGGTTGTCCCTGATTCTCCAGCAGGGGACGAGTTGTGGCTCTGCCCCTCCTGCGTCTGGCTCTCTGCCTTTCGCGGAGGCGAAGCTGGGGGGGTGGTGGATGCGGCTAGGACTGTGTGGGACTCGATGTTCCTTTCTCCCAACCCCACCAGGGAGTCCTCTACGCACTCCACCACACTTACCACACCTGGTCTGCGGGTTCTCCGCCGTGGCACGCTCCACCAGATACCTTGCCTGGAGATAGGAGCTGACTCTCTGCCAGAAGAGGACTGGCTCTCAGCAGGCTTGCCTTGAGAGAGAGGGGTGTCAGTGAGAGGGGCCTGCTGGGTGCTCCTTGGGCGGACCTCAGCCCTCCAGGAAGCATTTGGCCACCTGGCCATGACGTAGGTTCTCTCTTCTGTTCGAGCTTCACAATGGCCTGGCCAGATTTCTTGAGGTGCAGCTTCCCGTACCAGGTGTGCATATGTTTCCACCAGCGAGGAGCCACCTCCGAAGTGTAAACCCATTACTCTCCGCCCGCTCTCACAAGCAGCCGCTTCCGCTGGTGTCCCTGTACACCGGTGTCCCTTCCTCATTCTCTCTCAGCCACTCCAGCAACCTCATACCTGTGCGCCTCCTCAACATAGTACTTGCCTCCTCTCCCATTGTCGCATACGCCTCTTCCTTCCGGTTGGGCTGGAACCAGATGGGCCTCATCAGAAGGGGCTCCCAAGGTAGTAGGGCTGCTTCCTTCCACACCACCAGCAGCAGCACCAGCAGAATCATCATCATTCATCATCTCTCCTCACCAGCAGGATCATAATTCATCATCATCATCAGCAGCAGCCACAGCAGCAGCAGCAACAGCAGGATCATTCATGATTTCATCAGCAGAAGCAGCGGCAAGCAGGGATCAGCAGCAGCAGGACCAGCAGAGACCAGGATCAGCAGCAGTAGAGTAAGCACCAGCAGGGCCACCAAGTCCAGGAGCAACGAGCAGGACCAGTGATCATGCAGCAGGACGAGCAGGACGAGGCAAATCAGGAGCACGAGCAGAACCAGCAGGACCAGCAGGACCAGGAGCAGGCTTTCAACAGAGTAAAGCACCAGCAGAAGCCCCAGCACCAGCCGAAGTACCACCACCAGGAGCAGCTTCAGCAGAAGCCCCAGCAGAAGCAGAGTCAGGGGCAGGTGTTGCGGAGGTTGGCCCTGTCCCTCTTGCCAGTGGCGATGGGCGGCAGGCTGCTGAGGCTTTCGCTTCCTCCCCATTGTGTGGGAGGCGTTGCTGGCTGGGCAGGGAGGCTGGCAGCGACACCAAGGCTGGCAGGAAGGCTGGCAGGCAGGCACCAAGGCTGCAGGAAGACCTGGCAGGATAGGCTGGCAGGAAGCCTGGCAGGTAGGCTGGCAGGAAGCCTGGCACGTTAGGCTGCAGAAGCCTGCAGGAAGCCTGGCAGGAAAGCCTGGCCAGGAAGGAAGCGAAGGCAGGCAAGGCACCCAAGGCTGGCTGGAAGCAGGGTGGCAGCAAGGCTGGCCAGGCAGGCATGCAGAGGCAGGGCAGCAAAGGAACTCAAAGTGTCCCAGCAGCAGGTCTTTCCTCGGAATGCTGGCACCGTGCGAAGAGCTGGCTTCCCTTTTATTCCGGGGGGCTTACGCAATTGCTCCCCCCCTGCATGCACAATTAACGCTCGACACCCGTTCCGCTTCCGCTGTTGCATCCGCTAGGCTTCCGCTGTGCATCCGCTAGGCTTACCGCGTGCCATCCGCTAGGCTTCCGCCTTTGTGCATCCGCTTTATCCGCCTGTGCATCTGCTGTGCAATCCGCCTTCATCGTTCGGCGTCCACTCTGCATCCGCTGTATCCGTTCGCGTCCGCTTCGCTAGAGGCCCCCGGAAGCCTGCGGTTGCGCCAATCTTGCCCCATCATTGCTCTCCATTCCGGCTGGGCTTCCGTTTCCGCATCCAACTTTTCCATCCTGCCTGCATCCTCCCCTGCGTTCCTGTGTTTATCCTCTCCGGTTATTTGCAAATTTTTGCCCCTTTTAAGAGCGGATAACAACGGATGGAACATTTTGCTCGTCCGCTGTGTCCTTTTTGCATCCGTTGGCCAGTGTGGCATGGGCTTAAACAATAGCAACAGAGCATTAATAATATTCTCATCTTTCCAATATTTTTCAATACAGTTCTGTGGACATCCATCCAACTGTGGCAGCTGGACTCTTGGAGAATTGCAGAATGGAAGATGAAGAAAAGGCACCATACTGGAGATTTTACCTACTCCTCATGGCACAATAGCAGGATTAACATTCTCTCTGGAGAAATTTTCTTTGAGTTTAAGTGAGAAGTAATTCATTCTTGGGCATTCAGGAGGGAATACACAAAAGTGGCCTTTGCTGTGGAAAATTGTTTCTTTTTAGAAGCACCAGATGCTCTCATTTCTCAGAGATGCTCATGACTTGCAAAATGTTAACCATACCTACAGATAGTCCTCAACTAAGGAACCATTGCTTAGTGACCATTCAAAGCTATGACTGACCTGAAAAAGGGAGCTTATGAGCCAGATTCAAAGTTCTAGAGGGTGGCCATCTTGATTGTCACATGACCAAACTTCACGCATCTGTCCACACAGCCATATTTATGGATTTTAGCAGCATGCCATGCTCATATGACACCTTAAGAGGAGTTTGGCCAAAACTAGCACTTGCTTCCAATTTTTGGCAAAACCATGCCTGTAGGATAGCTCCATTAGAGTCATATGTCAAGGACTTTCTGTACGCAAGCAGGAGAGGGTCAAAAAAAGTCAAGATCATGCCCTCGTGATTCAAGCTCCGCCCCTTTTTAGTATATCTTATGATGCATGTAAAAATGGAGGTGGAGCTTCATATGGGACCATTGCCTCCATCTTGATAATTTTTTCACTCATTCCCCCATGGACATCACTGTATAGGACAAAAATCCAACACTGCATGCCCTTCATTTCTGTTTATGCAGCAACATTTTCTCTGTCATTTATATTTGGTTTGAGTGAGATGAGAAAATGATCCCTTTCCTGTTTCTATTTATGAAAGCTAGCCTGTCATCAGGAAAGACTAAATTCATACAAAATATAATGATCTGCTTTATTTTATTACATATTAGGAAAGCTCTCAGCACAATAAGGTCAGCTAACTAATGGCCATCATGCTGAACTAAATTTTCCCATTTCTTAATAACCAAAGAGAGAATCAAAGAGTTATTCATACAAGAGGTTCTCCATCTGATTACATTGAGGAATCTCCCCTTTCCATGAATTTGTCCCAAAATTTGAATTCTGACTGACCTCCATCCAGATTTTTGAATCAGTGGCTACAGGTCTATTTGATTTTCAGGCTTAAAGGCTTCTATCATGTCTTAAACAGCCTTCTCTGGTGTTCATCTTCAACCTTTATAAAGAAGCATCAAGTGGAAAAGATATTTAAGAAAAATAAATAAGACAAATGTTACAAATCAATGATTCAACTATTCTCTGATAGGACAAAAACCTAGTGCTTTCAAAAGGAGAAGGAAATTGCACTCATCAAAAATGCCAAGACTCATTCAAGCTTAACAAAAGAAAGAATAAAACAGGATAATATATTCAAGAATTCAAAAGAGCTTTGATAAAGACTCTGTTAAACAACTCCGTAACCATGGAAGATGAAGGAAAGGCTTGTTGGATTGAAACTGACTGAGGAAGGAAATATGGATAGTTAGAAAAAGCAATATCCAGTTCTTCACCGCACAGGAGGTTAAGATAAGACCACTGAAGGAAAAACTGGTCCTTCAAAGCAATGCTGTTTCCAATCGGCTAGGTCCTCTGAACTACATCAAATGCAAGCATTATGGAAATCAGTTGGTTGTCTTGGAATGAAAGCCATTGATGTCATGCTCAAAAAGGCTTGAATGAATTAGGAACTTCCTCTTCCCTTCTCTTGAAGGCAGAGCCAGAAGAATAGTTAAATTTCCTATCTGCCTACCACTCTTTCTGCTCTTGGTCTAAAAGATGGTGAATCTGAGGTACATTCAAGTTTGCAGCTACTAAGATTGTTGGACGAGCAGGGACAAAAACAGCCAGGAAAGTAATTGAAGCCTGAGAAACAGGTCCCTCAACAGTCAGTCAACAAGAGTGCTGATTTACCACTAACTTATCAAGTACTTAGGCAGTGAGGGCTTGGCAGCTCAAGGAAAAAACAGCGAATGACTTAATAGCCAGCCATCGACATACCCCCAGTCAACATCTAAAACACCACATACAAGAGCTACCCTATAAATACCACACACAGAACAGCCCAAAGCACACATTCTGTTAGAGAGAAGTTCCCTGAGGATGGGCTTCAGCATGAGTCCAAAAGCTTGAAAGACGAAACCTCTAGTCCCTCTGACCGACCTAGATTGGATCCTGCAGGTACTTTCCTTCTCATAGCACCCATGACCTTAGTGATTCTGCTATCACCCACCATGTGGGTGAGTTTATGGCAGGCTGGCACTCCACAAGCAATTCCATCAGCAGACACATTGACCTACAACTGGCCTATGAACTCCTTAGAATTCAAATCAACCACACAGCCAACCAGCAACAACACCGACCCTCAACCAACCCAGCAACCATCCCACTTCACCTGCCAATGACCCTTTCATGATATGACCTGCATATCATAAGACCCATCACAAGACCTTCACCTGATATGACTTCCCCATTCAGCTTGTTCTGACCGATACTGGAGAACTGGCAGCTGAAATTTTGAGCAGTTTGGAGAACCGGCAAATCCCACTTCTGACTGACCCTGGCAACCCCATCTTTTCTCTGCCTCCCATTGAGATGATCAGCTGGATCTTCTTTGGTTGCCCTGCACAGGAGAACAGAGTTGGAAAGCAGATTAGTGGGGAGACAGGAAGGGGGATTTTGCAGTATCCTCCTGCCACACTCACTACACCATGCCCACCATGATTTATTAGGAATGGTCATGTTGGCATTAGCTGGGTGCAACCAACACTAAAATATATCATTCATTTCCCACTTGACCCTGGTCTTCAAAGGTTGTCTTCACCAGATTCTGACTGGTTCTGGAGAACCAGTAGTGGAAATTTTGAGTAGTCCAGAGAACCAGCAAATAACCCCTCTGACTGGAGATTTTGCAGTATCCTTCCCCTGCCATGCCCAACAAGCCACGCCCACAGAACTGGTAGTAAAAAAAATTGAATATCCACCCCTGCTGGTCTTCCTCCCACCCCCTGGATGTATATTCTCCAATGGGACACATCCATATCCAAGAGTCATCAATCATGCTCTCCAGTAATATTCCCGTGTGCTGACAGCTTTGGGCTGCCAAGGTGATTATCTGAGGCATTTAAGGAATGCACTGCTTTCCCCCACTCCCTTTCTGCTGGNATCTGAGGCATTTAAGGAATGCACTGCTTTCCCCCACTCCCTTTCTGCTGGCAACTAAAAAGACCAAGGGAGTATTTTTTTTTTTTTAAGTTGACACCACATCCACAAAACCAGTTGTAAAAAAATTTGAATCCTACCACTGCTAGCCTGGTAATGAAATGCTCATAAATCAACCCACAAGCTCAGAGAATGAACCTCATTCTACACCTGAGCTACAGATATTATCCCCCATTGCAAACTTAGAGATTCCTCCCAGCTGGACAAAGCTATCTGAGTATGCTAGGCTTTGCCTTCCCTGTTCTTTCCTGGGAAAGTATTTCCAGTATATAAATCTCCTTGCTGTTGTATTTATGAAACCTTCTTTGTTTTATTCTTACATGGATTTTTTTAGGGCAATTTTTACTGCTATGCATTTCCTCCTCCAAAGAGGATAAAAGCAAAATTATTTGCAGTCGGGTTGCTCGCTTTGAATCTGGGCTTTCAAAAAGATTAAAGTGTTTAAAAATAATTTGGTGTCCACTTTTTTTATCACCCACTCTGGATCTCCCCTCCACTTTCTCTTTCTTGTATGTTCTCTGATATCAGACTTCTGGGATTGGAACCCAGATCAAAGTCCTGGCCTTGGGCTGAGCAGAAAAAAGGACATTTATCGAGAACGAGCTAAAGTAAAAAGAAGGAAAAAAAACCCAACAGAAGTCTTTGGAAGGATAACATCTGCAAACATCATCATCATCATCATCATTCCTCTTTGAACAAATGCAGCTATCTGAACTACCACAGATGTTAAAAGAAATGTAAAAACTGTAAGAAATAGAACAGTTGTAAGAAGAACATTTAATTTATGTACCATAAGATAAACTATTACTTTTGCTTATCAGAGAATTATTACAGTGGCCATACAGAGATGACTGTTTGACAGCACATTTCTCTGGACAGCAGAGTTGATGCAAGATTCTATCTTTCTATTTCTTTTTGCTATTCTTTATGCTTTTTAAAAAAATAATGAAGTTTTTTTAATATAGAATAGAATGGAATTCTTTTATTGGCCAAGTGTGATTGGACACACAAGGAATTTGTCTTGGTGCAAATGCTCTCAGTGCACATAAAAGAAAAGATACATTCATCAAGAGCTAAGAATCATAAGGTACAACACTTAATGATAGTCATAGGGTACAATAAGCAATCAAATCATACTAGGAAACAATCAATATAGATTGTGAGGATACAAGCGACAAAGTTACAGTCACACAGTCACAAGTGAGAAGAGATGGGCAATAAGTAGTGATGAGAAGATTTATAGTAATAGTAGCACAGGCTTTGTAAATAGTTGGACAGTTGAAGGAAATATTTGTTTAGCAAAGTGATGGCGTTCAGGGAAGAACTGTTCTTGTGTCTAGTTGTTCTGGTGTGCAGGGCTCTGTAGCATCATTTTGATGGTAGGAGTTGAAACGGTTTATGTCCGGGATGTGAGGGGTGTGTCGATATTTTCACAGCCCTCTTTTTGACTTGTGGAGTCCAGCAATATAACCAATGAGTCAAATTTCCAGACTCAGGTAGGAAGATGGACTCATTCTATACATGAGATTTTGGCCATGAACAAATAGCAAATGTTTTAAGCTTGGCTGGGATCCTGCCAGAAGCTTCTGCCTCCCAGCATGTGGTCTGAAAAGCCCCTTCCCATCAGCATTCCTCTCTGCATCTTGGTTTCCACCTAGCCCAGTGCTTTAATATATTGTGGTTTCTCTATCAAAAAAAATTAATCCAGCCTATTGAAAGAGGCTTTTAAGAAGAAACACAAATAATATTGGAAAGAAACATTAGGAGTTAAACTGTGTGCCGGGAATGAAAAAGAGACAACGCTCCAAATTCAGACTGTTTGCTTTCTTCTCTGCTGACAAGCAAAAACTAGACATGAGGGCAGATATGCATGTTTAGAGGTTTGTGGCCAACGCTACTGTCATCTAATTGTGATTTTTGTGTATTGAATTCTTCTTAGAAGCATAGAGATGATGGGATCCTTAGAATAATCAAGTCCAACTCCATCACATTGCAGGATTATCTCCTCCTCCATCACCACTTTCTTCTTCTTCTTCTTCTTCTTCTTCTTCTTCTTCTTCTTCTTCTTCTTCTTCTTCTTCTTCTTCTTCCTCCTCCTCTTCCTCCTCCTCCTCCTCCTCCTCTTCCTCCATTTTATAACTGTTATGATATCATTTTTCATTCTTGTATATTTTCAGCAGATTGATACAGGAACTGGGCTTGGCTAGTCAAGTGAAGAGAAGGACCAGGGGAGACATGATAAGTGGTCTTCCAACATTTGAGGGGCTGTCACAGAGAGGAGGAGGGGGTCAAGCTATTTTCTGAAGCTCCTGTGGGCCAGACAAGGAATAATAGATGGAAACTGACCAAGGAGAGATTCAACCTGGAAATAAGGAGGAATTTTCTGACAGTGAGAACAATCAACCCATGGAACAGAAGTTGCCCTCGGAAGTTGTGGGAGCACCATCAGTTGAGACTTTCAAGAAGAGATCGGACTGCCATTTGTCAGAAATGGTATAGGGTCTCCCGCTTGGGCAGGGTGTTGGACTAGATGACCTACAAGGTCCTTTCCAACTTTGATTATCTGTATCTATACATCACAGAAAGGGTGCCAATTATATGGTCATCTGGAAGCTGAAGAAATGGATATAACTAAAGAAAATCCCTGGGCTTCTGTAAATTATATTATCTCCCAAGTTCTGGAAAGAAAAATTCCAATTTCCAAAGTTGTGCTGCCCACAATTCATTTACTGCAACTCATCTATTCCACTAGTTGTGAGATCAACCACTGGAGTACACTGGTTATGTAAGCAGAGAGGTAAGGACATAAATCAGGTTAATATAGTGCTAGAAGCTTTATAATGGATGCGGTTTTGCCAGCATTTTCATCAGCAAAAAATGGTATCACAGAATCTAAAAGCTATTGAGACTTCATCCTAAGTTTAAGTGCCAACAGCCAACTCAGATACCATCAGCAAACCAGAGTCACTGTTTGCATTTTTCAATTTCATTCAAGAGATAGTTCTTCAGATAAAGTGGATGGAAAGAAGATACTACTGTACTGTATTCTGAAATTACTTTGTGTGTCTTTGTGTATGTGTGTGCATGGATCAGAGTTCCTTTTGTTCTCTTCAGAATTTGTATAAAATAAACCAATTGAAGTCTTGTACTTGGGTAACAAAAGGAAGTTGAAATATCATAGATTTTGAAATGATTGGGAAGATTCATCAACTTTTCCAGAAAACATGGAACATCCCAAATCTCATACTGCCTGCTTGTCTTGAACTACAAATTCCATGGTTCCCAACCAGTGCATTCATTAGTCACTAGCTAGGAATTTGAGTTGAGGACAGCCCGTAGGCACCAAGGTTGGCCATTAACCTAGTTACTAGGAAAAGCATTTTATTACAAGGAATCAACTTACATGAGTTACAACTGAAGCAATTTTTGCAGTTCTCCAACCTTCAATTCAGCATCCAGGTGAGCTTTAGAATATACCATAAATTTATATAGCCAGTAGTTACAATGGAGAAGCAAAAGGCAAATGAATAGCATCCTTATTTTTAAGTCACTGCTGCAAAAGGTTGTTGCAGTTCTTGGATTTTTCTAGCCCATTTCAAAGCCATCCTAGATTTGCCAGCCTTTTATGTTTTATTTTTCACCCTGAAACATCTACAATGCAAATATCCATCTATTCTCAGTAAAATTCTTCACTGATGGAGTCTTCCTTTTTGTGATACAATAAAGAAGAGGTTCGAGAATAAAACCGAGTAGGCTTTTAGCCTTCTGAATAATCTGTCTTTCTTCAGTCTTTAGAAAGGCAGGAGAAGCACTGAATTCCCATCTCCTGGGACCTCTATATAAGCTGCAGAGCCAACATTAAGCCATGTAGCAAGAATGAAAGTGCTCCTCAGAGGCGTATTTCTTACATATTGCTTAATAGAGACCAAGCTTTACTGAACTCTGAAGACAAATCCTGTCTTGGCTGGTTGGTGCTTCCAAATTGTTTGAAATCCTTCCAGTCCAAAATCCTTTTTCCCCATATTATTGAGAATTGGAACTACGATCTTTCCCTTAATAGCCACTTGGCAAAGGAGGAAAACTCTCCATGCCAGAATCTGGAAGTGAGCAATAATGTGGAATTTGTTTTCTGTGGGGCTCAAAAAGCACCAATACATTTTTAAAATTAAACTAAAAGTGTAAGTTTTACATAGTTTAAGATGGGAAAAGGAAAACTAATGAATCCATCTATTTCAGTTGGTGGGCAGTAACTTTCCAGAATTTTACAATCTAATATGTAATGAAATATGCATAACGATTTTCCAAATTTTATGCTGTTCAGGAACTTCTCCAAAGTGCCATTGAAGGAAATATTTGTAATGATGCACAACAGAGTTCAAAATCAAAACCTTTCAACCCAGAAATGCTTGGGAAGAGCCAGGACTCTTCCCTAAAGCCTTGGGGTAAGCCAAACAAAGTTGTACAAAGTTTAACGTTTGGAGTGTTTGGTAAATTTCAAAAATTAAACAAAGTTGTTTTGTAGCTGCAAAAGTTTGAGTCATAAGAACTCTTCACCAAGTAGTAAGTTAATTGTCCTTGATGGTGAAAAGTGATATCTTGAAATATCTTGTAGTTCCACCTCTACGTAGATTTTATTAATTTTAATTTACCCAGTCGACTATATCTACTATATGACTCTTGGGAGCTAAGCATAATTAAACACATTACAGAAAACGAAAACAATATGAAAAACCCACATAAGTTTTAAAAATAATATAAAAGACTATGAAACTGATATAATAATATCATCTTTAGCCAAAGTATTCCAAAACCCATGTACAATCATCAACTTAGCCACTCCACATGCCAGAGTATGCAGCCAAGTTCCTACATTCAATGGCGAAACCAAATCTTTAAAAATTGGACCAAATGAGGCAAACTGTGGCAAATCACAAATATTCTCTTCTTCTTCTTTTTATTTGACTAATTGTAATCTCCCTTTTAGCAATGTTGTGTATTATTGCTTTACTATGCACTTTAAATAAGCATACTGGTGCTTTTTTAAAAAATACTATTTCAGCAGAAAATTATCCTTCATTGATTTCTTTTGGGTATCCAAGAACATAAGGTCGAATCACAGAATAATGCAGTGTGTAATCTCCCATAAGAAGAACTGTCCAAGAATTTTATTCAGATGAGCACAAACACACTGTGGCAACCCAGAACATCAGAAAAAAGAAACAGAACACCTGTACAACTCCTTTCACTAAATGAGTAGCCCTACAATTTTATCAAAAAGTACCTGACCATTGCAGCACAACCAACACAATATACACACTGCAATGGCCACTAAATAGGACAAACAGGCAGAAGACTTGCAGAGTGCATCCATGAATACCAATTAGCAATCTGAAGACAAGATGAAAACTCCTTAATCCCACAATACATGGACAGACTCAACCATAATTTCCACTGGTAAATTGTGAGCGTCCCAGACCAAGGGAAGTCCAAAAATGCTAGGAAATTCCTGGACATTTGGCAAACAAACAAATCAGTCCTCAGTAAACATATGGAGATAAGCACACACCATTCAGAACAGACAATAAGAAAAAAGAAGCAGAAAGAATCTGCACCAAATCTCCAGCAGTCAACACCCAGATAAGCAGGGATTAATACCAGCCAAACAATCAAGCAGAAAACAATACCCTGATCAAGGAATTACTGAAGAGAAAATCACAACCCCACCAAGGCTTGAAGGCAAGCCACAGTGTATAAATAGCGAACAAATCCCACAGTCCCTTGCCCTGATGTTACCAAGTCAGGTATTGAAACATATGCAAGCAAATCACCAAGCTCAGAAAGCACAAAGGACTCAAGGAGAGAAGCAACCTGGAATTGAGGAGAAACTTCCTGACAGTGAGGAAAATTAACCAGTGGAACTGCTTCCCTCCAGAAGTTGTGGGAACTCCATCACTGGAGGCTTTCATGAAGCAATTGGACAAATGTTTGTCTGAAATGGTGTAGGGTCTCCTGCTTGAGCTGAGAGTTGGACTAGAAGATCTCCAAGGTCCCTTCCAATTTTGTTGTTCTGTTCTGTTCTAAAGTAGTTCTGAATTACAAACATTCTGATTTGATTGAAGTACTTTTTTAAAAATGTAATTATCTACAAGAAGTTGAGGTCAAAAACTCAAAAACATCTTGAAGCAACTTATTTAAGGTTCCCATACATTAGTATATAGATATGTGCATGTGAATAGATAATATTGCCCTGAAAGTATAGTTCAGTATATGTACACACACACACACACACACACACACACACACACACACACACACACACACAGAATTGTCTAATAGGAAATCTCTTTTTCTAATTTGTTTCTTGGAGCTCTCTGTGGAAATCTCTAAAAAGCCACATGGCTGTGACTGGCAGGCTTCAGAGACAGAATTGAGAGCAATTCCATTTCCCCCCACTTATATCTGCTCACAGTGATCAATCAGCCACCAGAACCCACACAGAGAGTATTTATATGCAACCATTTTATTTTCTTCCAAGTTCTTCTCTTTTCAATACCCAATTTGCCCAGAAGGTGGTCTTTTCATCAGTGGAAGCATTGCTGAGAAAGGGTCATTTTGGAGAAATCACAACTTGCAAAATATCGATTGAAACTAAAACTGCCCATTGGAAAGGAGGGTAATCATCTTCTTTAGATGTTCATGGTTTGGATGAAAATGGCCCTCAATTCCTGGCTCTTTTCCTGCAAGGGAATTTTTTTTTTTCTTTGCATAAGTGCTCTCTTAACTAGGATAAAATTTGCTGGTGCCAAAGACTTTTGCTTTCAATAGTTTCACAAGCGGCAAATGAAACCCACAGTCTTAGACGCAATATATAGCAGTTGTAATAATTAGCCTGCTGGTTTTTCCCCCTCACATTAATGAGCTACCAGAGATTCCCCGTGGTGATTTGTAGTTCAAAGGCAATATGCATCATACTTTACCTCAACCTTGGCAGCCAAGTTTTTCAGTAGAAGCGACAGCTTGGCTGTCCAGATATGCTTCATCCAGGACTTGGCAAGGGAAGAAGCAGCCCAGCTTATCACCAAGTCATCAAGGCTGCACACATCAGGAGGCAGATGTTCGGCTATCAATAATTAGGCCCTTAATCCAGGGAAGGACAAAGGCTCAACACAAAGGTCAACCTTACAGCCTATAACAAAAATAACATATTGAAATAAGGTAATAATGAAAGATGATAACTTAATAAAACAGCCGGACTATTATATAGAATAGTAATTATTAGAATGTGTTGTACAGGTCACCTTCAAGAAGCGAGGGGAGCTGAATGTCAACTCATAAAACATTTTGTATCCACGTTTTATTGTTGACAACAGAAAGAAGGGGGGGAGTTTCAAAGAGCAGGTGGCAGTGTGGAATCGAAAGTACATTCCATTCATATTTTCTTCTAAGACTGATTAGATGGCTGAAGCTTCTGCCATGAAAAAAATCTAATTGGAGAGCATGATTGATGACTCTTGGCTATGGATGTTTTTTTTCATTGGATGATACACCCACATGGGTGGGGGTGGGAGGGAAGCAGGATCAAGGGTGACAGTGAATTATGGAACTCAGAGTTGTCTATGCCCAGATTAGTGCTGGACGTAGAATGTTACCTTCAAATAAATCCTCTTTAGTTTTGGGAGTGTGGCTCAAGGCTCATGATTTAATTGGAGTAACTGCCAGAACTCTGACATATATAACTTGTCAAACATAAATATGATGAATATTATATTTATATTTACAACTTATTTATCACAAATAAATATATTTTATTGTTATTACAATAAGTTGTAAAATGTTATTAGAAAGGGGATATTTTTTTAAATATAATAGTGACATAGCTAAAAATCAGAAAGAGGATAAATAATGGAAGATTATATAACCCAATATAAACTGGTGAATTACTATTAGAATTACATAAGTCTGTTGAACACTACAAATCTGATTAATAATATTTTTTTTGCTGAATTATTCAGAATATCGAGATTGACACAAAAATAAGGTATTGAAATGGTGAATAATCAAAGAATGAAAGATTACAATTTAACAAAATATGTGTATGGATATTAAGATTGTCAACTGTATTAAATATGAAGAATATTGTCATTTTTATTTTAAAATGTAAGGCACTCTGGTCCCACACTGTTCACACAATGCTATGTTTGTAAAAAGCAAGGGAAAAAAATATAAAACTCGTGGGAGAAAAGTCAACCCTACAGCCTGAGGTTTGATGGTCCAGGCATATAATCTGGAATGGAAGTTGAGCCATTGAGTTTCATGATTACCTGTGAGGATTGCTTTTCCTGACATCTGCAACAGGCAGGGCCTTATGCCCAGATGGTCCTTAATGTTATTATGGTTGGTCTCACTGTCAGCCAAATGTTTAGACTGACTCTGGCATTTCTATTTGCCTGTTAAGTCCTTTCCAAGAATCTGGGATAGGTAGATGTGTGTGTACATATTCATGTGTGTGTGTGTTTAAAATATATGCTTTTTATGGTTTTGTTAATGTTTGTGTAATTTTTCTTTTGATACTTTTTTAGCTTTATGACCATAATAATGGTTCAATGATTACCCTCTCCTTGGAGAGGAGCCAAGCTTCTTTCTTTGTATATCTCTTTGAAGGATGCCATAACTACACTCAGAAGTTCACTGTTTCTTCTAAAGAAACAGTGCTTCTTTTCAAGAAGCAACTGGACTTTCTGGTTTTCCTTTGAAGACGTTTCATTTCTCATCCAAGAAGCTTCTTCAACTCTTCTCCAGAGCTGGAATTAAGGAAAACTTCCTGGCAGTGAAAGCAATCAACCCATGGAATAGCTTGCCTTCAGAAGTTATGGGTGCTCCATCTTGGAAGCTTTCAAAAAGAGATCAGATAACCATTTATCTGAAATGTTACAGGGCCTCCTGTTCAAGCAGTGGGTTGCACTCCAAGGTCCCTTCCAACTCTATTATTCTCTGTTCTAAGAACTCCTCAGAGTGAACTCCTTAGAGTTCCATTAAGTTGTAACACAGGCACCGTCCTGGTGCCATAGATGCTCCATCAATGGAGGTTTTCAAAGGAGGAAAACCATCCTCCCTTGAAGGGGGGGAATGCCTTTTCACTAGAGTGGAATGAGAAATCCTGCTCTGGTCAGAGAGGTGGACTAGAAGACCTTCAAGGACTCTCCCAATCCTATGTTTCTAGAACTCAAAATAGAAGCTAAATGTCGCAATTTTGACAAGAAGAACTATACAACAAATGTCTGCTCACTTGAAGGCCATAATTGGTTTTGTCATTCAACAGCTGCTCCTTGGCAAATAAGGCTGCCTTTATTTCTCCAGACCTCATGACTGATGGAGAATTCATGTCTTTCCTATTTACGGGTTGATATGTAATATTAATGCGATAAATGTTGCAGAAGCTGCAATTGGTGCTCTTCTTGTCAATTGAGCCAAAGAGGTTCAACATCATCTTTCAAATCAGCGCATAAGGCTTAAATGTAGACTCGCACATGTGTCACGAAAGCTTCCAATGCCAATGGGCTCAGCTGTCAGGATATCACAACGTATTTCTTTTACTCACACTCTGAAACACACCTTCCAAGAATGGAAGATCGCTTGCTTACAATCCTGAAATAAGAGACAGAGTGGAAACAAAAGGCTGGGGTTTAGCAACAGGACGAAAGCCTAACATCAAAACAATTAATGTTTTCCTATTTACATACATATACAATAGCAAAGGATTAAATCCACAAAATCACCACAGTGGATTGAAGACATAATTGCAATAAATTGCTGTTGTGTTGACAAGCTCCCATTTTTGCTAAGTGTCTTGCAAGAGATCAGCAGCTTTTTAAGGAACGGTTTGTCATCACTGAGCAAGTAAAAACAGGAGAATAAATCATAATTATTTAACCACTCAGTAATTTTCCACTGTTTTCTTTATTTTCTTATGCTAAAATTTTAGAATTAAAATTCATAATTTGTTTAGAAACTCTGGGCCTATTGATAGCCAATGAATCTAACTCCTTTCTTTTCCTCAATCATTTACATCAAGTTTTAAGAATTCCCCCCCCCCCAATACNCCCCCCCCCCCAATACCAACTTCATTATATGGCCTTCATGTTTATTTAATTTATTTAATTTATTTGATTTGTCAATCACTTACAAAGTAATAGATATTACCAACAGGTGGAAACTAATCAAGGAAAGAAGCAACCCAGAATTAAAGAGAAATTTATTGACAGTGAGAACAATTAATCAGTGGAATAGAAGTTGCCTTCAGAAGTTGTGGATGTTGCATTCCTGGAGGTTTTTAAGAAGGAACTGGACAACTATTTGTCTGCAATGGTATAGGGTCTCGTGCTCGAGTAAGGGGTTGGACTAGAAGGCCTTCCAAGGGTCCCTTCTCTGTTATTCAGTGAAACATGGACCCAAACCTCACAACTGATACAAAAGCTACACGTGGTCCAAAGAGCCATGGAAAGATACATGTTTGGCATCACAAGACAAGATAAAAAGAAAGACTTTTTTATTTATTTTATTTGATTTGTCAGTTGCTTACAAGATAATAGGTATATAAGTAAAAACATAGTTATGAATACATGGATACATATAAGAAAAATCAAAGGAACAATAGGAGAGGGACGGTAGGCACGTTGGTGCGCTTATGCATGCCTCCTACAGACCCCTGAGGAAAGGGGTGAGGTCAATAGTAGACAGTCTAAGATTAAAGTTTCTGGGGTTTGGGGAAGAAACCACAGAGTCAGGTAGAGCATTCCAGACATTGACCACTCCGTTGCTGACGTCGTATTTCCTGCAATCAAGTTTGGTGCGATTAACCTTGAGTTTGTATATATTTGCTCTTGTGTTGTTATGGTTGAAGCTGAAGTATTCATTGACAGATAAGACATTGCAATGTATGATTTTATATAGTACTATACTTAGATTGGACCCAAGGCAATGTACTTCTAGGTTTTCTAGGTCTAGAATTTCAAATATGGTGGCATAAGGTATTCTGCAACGAGTGGAGAACTCATCTTGTGAAATATTTCTGGACTTTCTCAACTGTGTTAATATCAGATATGTAATGTGGGTTCCA
>BHFT01062112.1:0-11321 GCA_004320025.1 Laticauda laticaudata
AACCAATCCCTTATCGTTCTTAGTAGCCAATGGGAATGCATTATTTGAAGCCGGTTATTTGCATACAGAACAGATTGGATCATATTTTGCCATGTAGCATCCTTTCTCAGCTTAAGTAGAAAGTCCAGACTGAGTTCCATGCAATGGGTTACTACCAGTTAATTGATTGTGACATACTACCATCATAATTTATGAGACCTGGACTACAAATAAGAAAATGCTGTAATATTTCTTTCCCCTTTAACCTTTTACTAAATGGACAGTGATTCTGATTAGTTGAGCAAGCTGCACTATTATTAGTTGAGCAAGCTGCATTAGTTGAGCAAGCTAGAACTATGGCATCTTTTAAAAAATGTTTGAAGTTTTATTTCAATTTTGGCTACAAATTTTAAATTTATTTCAACTCAAAAGAATGCAAAGCTTATCAGGATAAACACTGACTGTCCTCTTTCAGTAGATCATTCAGTTTATATATTGTAGGTTAAACTGTCCTCCAATTCTCTGTCTTTTTATTCCTTTTGTTGTACCAGACTCTGTAAGAGGCTCTGGGCAGGGCTTTCAGATGGAGGAGGGGGGGGGGGNAGGGCTTTCAGATGGAGGAGGGGGGGGGGGAGGAGGAGATGAAAATGTTATTTTTATTGCCATCTATGAGCACAAAATAAAAGTATTGTTACAGGCATCAGCAACTAAATTTTCTTTTGGCAATTTGAAATTTATATCTACACTAATTTTCATATATTTATTACTTTGGGGTTGTTTTTCAAGGACAGTTGTGATAAAAAGCAAAGCCAATTGCACCTTTCTCTCTCACACACTGTTTTTATAGCAATGATTAAGTATTCTATCTGAGAACGCAGCCCTTGCACAGTCTTGCTTTTATGGATTTAATAAATCATAACAGAATCTTTTGGGGTGCATCAAACTGGAAAGCTCTAATTGTTGCCTCTCTCCTGTGCATCGTTAAAAATGCAATTCATTAAGCTAGGTAACATGACAAGGGAGGGTTGTAATAATAATCTATTCTACAGAGATCAGTTTGAGAAGGTGTTTTGAATAAACTTTTAACAAAGAACAGGTTTTAAGAGATTTGTCCTGGATCAACCAGGAATATAGTGGCAATCAGATTTCTGAATTGAAATCAAATTGTTTCCATTCTTACAATGGTTTAGACCAGGGTTCACCAACCTTTTGGACCTCAGGGACCACCAAATTCATAATTTTAAATCCCAGGGACCACTAATATGAATTTTGACTGAAGAGAGAGAGAGATCTGATCAAACGTTTTTCTCTCCCTCTCTCCACTCTCTCTCACACACACAAAGAGGCAGGGGTGGGATTCAAATTTCTTAACAACCAGTTCTGTGGCATGGCCTAATTTGTGGGTGTGGCTTGGTGGTTATGTGACTGGCTGGACATGGCTTGTATGTAAATATTATAAATATTTATGTAAATATTTTTTTAATAAAAAAGAGCAACTTTTACCCAAAATCAGGCAAAGCCGGCAGGCAGATTGAGTTGCTCACAGAATCACAGATTCATTCAGAGATCTATTTATTTGGCATCGGCTAGCTGACTCTGCAATTGAATAATAGAAACTTCAGTCCTAAGGGAGGTTCGGCTCTGCTTTTAAGCAGAGCCAAAGATCTAAAGATTAGCTAGAAACAAGAAATGCAACAATTTCCTGCTTTCTAGCTAATCTAAATCTCCCCACACAGCAGAACAGCTGATAGTCAGAAAAAAAGGAAAAATAGCAAAAATAGCAAAAATAGTGGGCCAGGAGGATTCCCGTGGGCCATGTGGGTGGCACAGCCTTGTGTTTCCATGCAGCCTGAATTAATTGCTTTGGGGGGGGGTGCTCTGAGGTGACATTTCTCTGCAGACCACCAAAATTTTCTTCCGGACAACCAGTGGGCCATGGCCCACTGGTTGGTGACCACTGGTTTAGACCATTCCCTCTAATGTGGGCCAATAGCAGATCTGGGTCTTCCATTAGGGAGAATGAAGCCTGTATCTCAAGCAGCAAATTACTTTATTATTTTTTGTTTTCTTTTATACCCCCTTTTCTCTCCATGTAGTACGCAAGATATCTGGCAATAAAAAAGAAAACATTCTCACAAAATCAGTAGGTACAGTTTTCCATTTGTCTGAGGCTTCTAAGCTAAGCTGTTGCCATCATCTATAATGGATAATATAGTTTACTCACAGTGTTGAAGTGAGATTCCTCTGTTGTTCTTGATGAGTTCAATACTATATTGGAAGTGAGGTAGAATGCCTTTTTGTCCTTAACTGTAGGCAAGAAAATACTTTGAGCGAGCTCTTCTTCTGTGGCTTTTAAAGACAATTGGAACTCAGGGTGCCAAGTAACTACTAGCTGAATTATAGGAAGATACAGTTAAAATATAATTATTGTGCTTATCTCAGCTGGATTCTGAAAATTACTCCCAAGGGATTAGATTAATAAACACAGAAATAAAATCATAAAGCCCAATAACATAAGACATCAAGCTTAAAATAATAGGCACAATGGTGACTATCCAGTCCAAAATGCTTCTGGAATAGATTAGTATCTAATTGTTTTTGTAAGGCTATCAATAGGGTGCCAGACTACTCTCCCAAAGGAGCTTTTCCATGGTACAAAAGCTGAAAATTATACAGCAAACTTGTTCTGACCAAGGCTTCCTGAGACAGTAACAATCACACGCTGTTTCCAAAACCCTTTTTTAAAAAAATATTATTTCAAAGTCTGTGAATTATATGCATTCACATCCCGTAATGGGTCCCAAACAGTTTATGACTAGTCCAACAGAAGTCTGCCACAGTCTTTCGGGATAAGGCTGATAAGTACCCACCTTTATCTCCCTTGAAATGCTGCCAACGACAAAATTGGCAATTAGCTGTACAAGGCCAAACTGAGCACAAAGTCAACACAGAGCTTCAGATTTAAACTGACCAGAACCAACAAAGTTGCTTCCTGCAAAGGCTCATGTCCCTGCAAAGGCTCATGTCCCTTTGCTTCTCCTTCATGACTTATGGAAAGGGCCAATCATCTCCAAGCTCTTACTCCCGAGTTGCCCCTTTTGTCTTAACTTTTCTTGCCTTGTGACAGCTCTGCGCAAGCGTACACTGGGAACAGTCTCCCCTGTTCCTCTGCCTTGCTGATGTCACATTCTGGAGGCTCCAGAATCAGCACATAACTCTCAGATGGCCCTGGCCCAATCTCTGTGTCAGATGGAGATCCCTCATCTGAGCCCTCCCCAGACTCCATAACTGGCCCATGTCCCTCCCCACTGTCCAACTTCTGCTGCCAGCTCTGCAGGATGCTGGCAGACTACAACGAAACTATGCAAGTTTGAGTACTACTGATAGCACTTTCATATGCCAAATTGTGCAATAATTATTAGTGAAGTCATTTCTCCTGGAAATATTACTTTATTGGCCTCATGTCTACTGAATCAGAAAAAGTTCACATATGCTTTCCTGATCTGAGTTGAGAAAATTTGATTCTTAGGCCATTTCATATTTCTATGCATTTGCTTCTCTATGCTAACAGAAGAAGGAATGCTAAATATGTAGAAATATGCATCTGTCTCATATGGATCTTGTCAAAATTTCAGCCATGATGATTGACAGAAAAAAAATATGTTGCCCAGGGTATGGCATAGCTGTTAGTTCATGATAAAAAATGAATAAATATCTGCAAAGTGCCAAGCAAAGTTAAGAACAGGGGACAGTTATTTATGCTGTTTCTCAATGATTTCCTCGGATGCCTTATACACCATGGAAAAACTTTTCATATTTTTTGTATTGTACATTCCACAGGACACAGAGAGCAGCACTTTAATTAGATTATATCTACAGTTTCTTAAAATTCAAGGCTACTTTGAATGCATTACTCATCCTTGTCTGAAATAAGCTCCACATATCACTGCAATGAACAGAATGGTTTTGTACTATAGTTATGCTCCCTGTGTAGAGAGTCTAATTGTTATCATATATTCCTATTTGTGACTAGAAATGCAATATGATAAATCCATCTAGCGCGCCATTCCATATGGTTGCCTGCGGAATGGAAAATCATTGCAGCATCTATCTAGTGGGCATAATGTTCCTACTTGGCTTCTTTTGCTTCTTCTGGATGAATAGTGATTTTTTTAAAAAAATTACCAGGGTTTCTCTTAAAAAGCAATCAAACCAGTGGACTACTACTGCTTAATTAACAAGGTTAATTCTCTTTAGTTGTATGATCATTGATATTGCTGTTTATTTTTGTTTTCCAATACCTTGAGAAATTTTACTTGGAAAGGAGGAAGACAGGGGTGGGATTCTCCAGGTTCATATCTGTTTGCTAGAATCAGTTGTTAATATTCTAAGCAGTTCAGATAACTGGTTGTTAGAAGAAATTACAGGCCTAATCCTGTAAGGAAGGCAGGAAGGAAATGTTTTGGTGCTGCTTACAGAAACTGCCTCTCCATTAACCCTTTTTACATTCTTGACAGGACTAGACTTCCTGTCTCAGGAACTTCTCTGGAGTTTTTTCCCTCCTTTGCTGGTACTTTGCTTGTGTGGAATGACCATTCAAAGTTACAGTGGCACTGAAAAAAGTGACTTATGACCATTTTTCACACTTACAACTATTACAGCATCCCCACAGTCACGAGAGGTCAGGCGAGGAGATGCATGCTCGATGTGAATGATGTTGAGTTGGCCATGTCCAGCCAGTCACATTACTACCAAGCCATGCCCACAAACTAAACCACGCCCACAGAACCGGTTGTTAAAAAAATTGAATCCCACCCCTGGAGGAACATAAATATTAGCAAAACAAAATAAAAGCTCCCTTAATTCCATGTCCCTAAATATACTACAGCCATTCTTATCAAATGTTTATTTTGCATTAGATTGTTTCTTTAACTCCAGAAGGTTCTGGTGGAATTTTTCAGTCTCAGAATATATTAATCTCGCTTGGAGCTAAGAAATAACTTGGGATGCTGGGAAGGAAGGAGACAGGCCAAACTGCAAAATCTCATGTGAGATTTTGAAAATCCATTTAAATCAACACATTTAAAATTGTGTGCTACAATTCACCTTCCTTACCCAAAACTGCCAAATGAAACTCTTCAATTACAGCTACTTCAGAGTTTTATCTTTAATATGTATATCTTTAGATCAGGGTTTCTTAATCTTGGCAACTTTAATATGTGTGAACTTGAAATCCCTGAATTCCAGCCTGGATATACTGGCTGGGGAATTCAGGGAGTTGAAGCTCACATCTTAAAAGTTGCCAGGGTTGAGAAACACTGCTTTAGATCCATCAAACCCAAGTTCTTGCTTTATAAGGCTTACCTGGAGGAACAGAGAAGACTTGATGAGAAAATATCCATCGCTTCTCTCAATCTGTCTGTTTTGCAGAGCTGTTCTAGAATCAAAAAAGGGTCAAAAATGAGAATGGGAAGAGATTGAGCAAAAAAAAGTAGCTAAGAACAGAATATTAGAGAAAAAAACTGGACTCTGTTTTCTTCTGACAGCTCCAGGGTCTTAGTTCTCAACAACAAATGAAAATTTAGAAGAAGCACTTATGAATTGTGAGCTTCCTCACTACCACAAATCATCTTATTTTTTTTTAAAAAAGGAAGAATGATCAAGAAGCGCTTTATAGAACTAGCTCTTCTTTCTCCTCCTCTTAATTAACCTCTCTTAATTATAAAATAAAAGGTTAAATCTAAGATTTTTGGCTTGCATTTACTTTAGTTACCAAGTCAGAATAGAGCACACAAAGAAATAGAGGCTGGTTTGTTAGGGTTGAACTGTTCCACTTAAATTAATATTCTGTATGAGTTTTGGTACCTGTTTACCTTTTCACTGAAGCTGAAATTTATCTATTATGATCTATAAATACTGTATATTACAAGCAACAATTGTACATACAGTTTCTGCTGACCTAACTAAGTAGCATAAGTTTTATTGCTCAAAATCATGTCCCTTTCTCTAAGACATTAAAGGGCCTGTCACATAGGCCAACGGATGCAAAACGTATGTAAAAAGGACAGAGCGGATGAGAAAATTTTCCATCCGTTGTTATCCGCTCTCAAAAGTGCCCCGAATTTGCATAAGCAGAGCGGACAAAACGGAAAGGACGGACGGGGGAGGATGAGCAGGATGTTAAAGGATGCTCACGAGCATGCAGAATGGAAGCGGATAGAAGTGGGGAGCAATCGCAGGGCTTCGGGGGAGCATAGGCAAGCGGAGGCAACACAGAAGGAGGATTGCAGAGCGGGATGCTAGAGGATGAAGGGATGCATCAGGAACCGAGCGGATGCCTAGCGGTGCAAGTGTTGCATGCCGCATGCGGGGAGGATGCTTGCATCAGCCCCGCGATATAAAGGGATGCAGCTTGTAAGCAGGTCTACCATTCAGAGGAAGACCGCTACCAACAAAGCTCCAGCCAGGCACCAAACCAATGGGGGGATGAGGTGCTGGAATGGCTGAGGGAGAACGAGTTTATGGCGGAAGGGACCAGGCTCTATCGGACACCAAAAGGAAGCAGGCCTGCTGTGAGAGAGAAGGCGGAGATGAGCTACACTCGAGGTCTGCCTTGGACTGGTGGAGCACATGACAAACTGGTACGGGAAGCATGCACCTCAAGAATCTGGCAGGCCTACGGTCAAAGCTGATGGCGGGAGACTCTGTGTGGCAAGTGCGCTTCTTGGAGGGTGAGATCACCCCGAGGAGAGCCTCTCACACTCTCTCAGCGCAGCCACAGAGACCAAGTCCTCTTCTGGCAAGATAGCTCCTGTGCTCCAGGCAGGTCATTGTGGAGCGTTCCCACAAAGACCCGCCGACAGCTGCACTCCCCGTGCGGAGTATTCCTTCTCTTGCAGTGGAAGCAGAGAGAGGGCACTGGCACAGAGACAACATCCACGCACCAGCTCACCTCCACTGAAAGCAGGCAGAGAGCAGACCATGAGGGGGCAGGCCACAACTGTCTGCTGGAAGATCAGGGACACATAAATGCAGCGTAGATTCCTCTCTCAGCTGGTCAACCGCATACATCCTCAAACACAAGCCTTCCCACTACGCAACAGACCCTCCTGGACATGTCGAATCAAGTTCCAGGTGTAAAGGAGAGGATTCACGGTTTCTGCAGAACCTCCAGGCCAGCTGAACTGCTTGCCACCGTCAGGTCTGCTCCTCCCAGGTGATGTCATGCCTTCAAGGCTTTTCCACAGGCCCTCACCTCAAGGCTGAGGGCTACCAGGAGCCAGCAGCACAGGCAGACCTTCCAGTCCAGCCAGGTTCATCGGATGCATGGTGCACCGATGCTACTGAGCAGTGCACTGACACACGTGGCACCCACACAAGATGCAAGAGCCACAGTTGCCACCCATGCAAGATGCACCAATGCACAAGGTGCCACCAGCCTCACTCGGCTCACTGCATACAGACAGCCCACTAACTATCCTTCCTCCACCCCAAGCAACCCCGGCCTCAGAACACTTCATCAGTCTTGGGACTGAAACGCATGTATAGGAGGAGGGGCTTCAAACTACGGGAACTGAGCAGTCTCTGAGAGCTCCTCCACACACCATCCCTGTTTCCTGCTTCAAGGGCCAGGCACCCACATGGGCCTCTCGACAGACACTCAGCAGCAGCCACCTCACAGCCACCTTGGGAAAAACCGCCTTAACCTGAGGACAGATGGGCAATGCCCGAGTGACTGAGAAGAGTGGCCAGAAGACTGGTTGCTACCTGTTTGTCTTATCTTTTGTTGGACACTGACTTGGGTCATTTTGCTTTTACGTTTGGTATTAATAAAGATTATCTTTGCTTCACAACTTGCTTCAGTTCTTTTCTCAATAAGTTGGTGGGAAAAACTTTTAGAATGGTTATTAGCTTTGCATGCCTTGTGGATGGATTAAGATAGCAGTGGGATGGGCAGGGATACTTTGGGATGAGGTAATAGCGTGATGGGCGGGATACTTGGAGAATAGCTGTGGATAGGAGGATCGGGGAGCAGGGATACTTTGGGATGGGTAATAGGCTGTGGGAATGGGCAGGGATACCTGTGGGATGGGTAATAGCTATGGGATAGATAACTCAGTGCAAGCATAAGTGGAACTGTATGGATCACCTCCCGTGCCACACTATGGACTTTTTATCAATAACAATTTAATGCATTGATAACACATTCAAATAAACACACCTATTTATGCCTGTTCTCTGAGCCACGAACATATAAGGCCCAATCTCATCACTGTGATGAGACAGGCTAAAGGAAGCATCCATTAACTCATATCATCTGTCTGCACTCCACTGCTCCAGCTGGGAGTTTGACGGTGTCTCAGGAGGTTGCGCTGCTTTTCCTTCAAGTGAAGCTTGTTGGGGCCTGACACCAAGTATCTATAAGGTTTTGCCTGAGCCTCTTCAGGCTCATGTCCATTGCTTTTTGGAGTCCACGAGCCTGTTCTTGCAACACTGGGTAGTGGGTGGATGAGATTGTGCGAGATGCGCAAGCTTCGATCCTCTGCAGGTCTCTGGGCATGCTGCATGGTGGTGAGAAGTACTGGAATCTGGTTGGCCAGGACGCCAAAGGCTCTCCACCACCTGTCTTGGCACTGGACAGTCTGTATTGAAGATCCTGTTCCGGGTGAGGCATCTGAATGCTTTGAGATGGTTTCTGAGGGAGAAGGCATACCCCACGATGAGTAGAAGCACATCTTGTGTGTCGTTGGGCAGGGGGTCTGGATCTGGGAAGCCCATATGAGGTTTGCATTCAGCCACCCCTCGCAAGTTTTGGAGGTGATGGCGTGTATAGCCTGGGCATTGAGATGAGCGTTGCCTGAAGCTGATGTACATGACTTGGTGATAGCATGACCATGGGAAGAGGATGATGTGAAGAAGCCCTTAGTAGTGTGATAAGTGGACCTGATTTGGCTGGAGCTTTGCAGGCACAGTGCTGCCCATCTATCGGCTCAACGGTGTGGGGGAAGGTTCCACTTCTGATACCACTGCTTGCTACTTTCTTCCAGCCTTCTTTACTGGAGGGGACTGGAGAGTTTCCCCCGGTATTTGGATGATGCTGCACCACTGTTAGCTGACACAAATGGTGTTGTGTGGCCCCTCGCCATACTATGCTCCTGGATAGTGGTCTGGAGGCAGGTGGCGGCAGAGTCAGTTCACTGAGTCCAGGGTCTCGGGTGGGTAGAAGTTGGTGGCTCTGTCTTGGTCAACCTGGGTTCAGCCATCAACTTTGTCAACATGCTGGGCGCATCTCAATGGGGAAAAAGTTTTTCTAGAATGCCGAGGGTTTTCGTTCCTCAGCTCCACATCAGTGTTTAGTAAGTCGTACTCTGCTCTTTCTCGCGTCCATCTTCGGACCCCCACTTTTGGACGCGTCTTTTCTTCGCGTAGAACAGGTGGAAAGAGCCTGTAGATGGTTCACACTGTTTGTAGAATGATGGTGGCTACAAAAGGAGTGGTGACAATCCATGGTGGAAGAGACTGGATGCTGTGGAAGAGCAAGAGAAATGAAGGCTGAAGAGGTCTGACAAGCAGGGCTGCTGGACTGAAAGTGAGCATCCAGGTGCTTTCCTTCCTTTTTAATAGGAAATATAGGTTTTTCTGCCTAGGTGTGCTTGTGCATCCTCAGAGCATCCTGCAGACATCTAATGTCGGATACGTCCTATTACAGAAGTTTTTTTCCGTTTTAATGCTTTGTATGGCGAGCTGCATCGTTTTCATCTTTCTACGCTCTGTGCTACTAACGGCGTGTTCGTTCCGGTCCGTTCCGGTTCTCTGTGTCCGTTTTCACTGGAGCGGATGCAAGTGGTGGATGCGCAGCGGATGCTAGGATATAGCGGACCGTAACGATAGAGACGGACATCTAACGAATGTTCCCCGTATGCGTAGTGGATGTGTAATGGATGGTTGGATCACTTTTGCTAAAGAAGTTTGTGGCAGCTAAACTTTTTTGGAGATGAGAATGTCAGTAGACGGTGCTGGATGGATAAGAGAGCATGAAAAAGGACGCAGTTTGAGTTACAGATGGAAGCATCGTTTACACGGATGGCAAGTGTTTCTCTCCATTTTACATCCTCTTTCCATCCGTTGGTGCTGTGTGACAGGGGCTTTATAATTTGGAGATTACCAACTTGAGTTCTTGCTAGAAGAACGAAGGTAAAAATGTAATGAATAATTGAATGGCTTTGTATTTTCTTTATATGGTTGTTTTTTTCTGCCACAATCTTAATGTATACGTGGAACTGGGTAATCTGCTTACTTGATGGAATAATGAAAATTCCTCTGCTAATATAATCATAGCTTCCCTAATATTTGAAATCTGATTCTTTGCAGAGTCCTGCTGTGACTTTATTGCAGCCTATGACAAACTTCTTCATTGAAGCAATTTTCTTAACAGGTACAGAATAACAGAGTTGTAAGGGACCTTGGGGATCTTCTAGTCTAACCCCTTGTACAAACAGGAGACCCCATACCATTCTGGAGAAATGGCACCCATAACTTCTGGAGGCAAGCTGTTCCATTGGCTAATTGTTCTCACTGTCAGGAAATTTTTCCTATGTTCTAGATTGGATTGCTGCTTGATAAATTTCCATCTGTTACAAGATCATTCTGTCTTTTGTTTCTAAGACGAGACTGAAATTCATAGTCATCCATTTTCTAGCCTATGCAAATCTGATCCCCCTTGATCTCTTAGTGGCTTTTGATACCATCGATCAATGATGATATTCTTTTAAACTGGTTCCATTTGATTGGATTGGAGTGTGTGTGTGTGTATGTGAGAGAGGGAGAGAGAGAAGGAGAAGGAGAGAAACAGAGAGACAGAGGGGGGGATATTTGTTATTTGATATACCACCTAGAGCTGCAATTACATGAGTTGGAGATAACTGCATCTTTTGATTCAGTCAATTTATAATCAAGTCTTGTGTTTTCCATTGAATTTGACTATGAAATTCTGGACCCACAAAAATGTCAGTAATTGATGTGGATTTAATTAGGACATGGAAGTTGGCTTGCAACTACAATTTTCCCTGCATCATGAAAGAAATACTGGAGGATGGGTTTTTATTGCATTAAAAATAGATTTGTGTCAATTAATTTATTGTACATGAAGACAGTTCAGTTTTAATTCCACATGTATGGTATATAGCAATTACAGACTACTAAGAAAGTGGGCAAATAGGGATTGTTCTGTTTTGGAAAAGTTCAAGTGCCTGTTGGTTTACTGTGTAAGTGCTGGTAAAGGACATTTTCAAAGCTTCTGTTCTTCCCTGGTATGGTTGTGTTTTTAAACCAGAGTGTTTTGT
>BHFT01062115.1:0-16498 GCA_004320025.1 Laticauda laticaudata
AACGCCATTTCAACCTAAATTATAAGACATAGTGGGAAAAGCTTGGCAGAGAATCTGTCTGCTTCAAAGGAGGAATGAACAACTGCTGTACTTTCTAGATATTCGGTTCACGTTCATTTCTGCACAGCACAAAAACTGGATGTTAAAGTGTTGTAGTGTTTAGAGATTATTTGTTCACTCCCCATGGGAAGTATTGAGGTTGGTGTCCAAAGGAAGCAACTTAGAATCCTCTTAACCATATCTATCCTTTCCTCTACACCAGGGGGTGTCAAACTCGAGTCATCACGAGTCATGACAGCATCTGCCGAGGTTGAGAACACTGACTGCTCTACACTAATTTGTCATGAACTTTAGAACATTGTAACTTATAATACATTTATATGCCAGCCCATTTCACTGTCGAAATGACTTCCTTTTAAACCATCTCATTCATGATCAGACCAAGGAGGGTTCATCAGTCCAATGATTTGGCATTCTGGCAGATGATATGCCATTAACCCATAAAAAGACAAAATCAAAGTGATAACATTAAGCATACAATAAAATGCATTTGTAATAAAATTTAGCATTACGAGATGCTTAAATGACAGAGATCTGAATAATAATGCCTTTATTTTTATTGAGTAATATTTCCCCCTTTTCTAAAAGATCATGGTGCTCCAATTCAATATAGTGTAAATGTCTAAGTAAATACAAATAATGTCTGACAACATAAAGGTAATTTGCAGACAAAAGGCAATCTGTATGATACACCCTTTTTGAAAACAAATCACCTTTCAGTTGTAAAGAAACCCCACTTAAAATGATATTCCACACTCAGTGAAGAACAGGGCCATTCTTCTCTGAGAGTGTGTATTTTGTTAAGCCCATAGTGCAGATTGAAAAGACTTCCTCCTCTCATAATTTCTCTGGTACCCCATACCATGGGACAACAACTAAGTGGCTTTTATATTGGTACCATCTATTTTCCTGCAGACCTTCACCTGGTGTTCATTCCACTAATCCCATGTAGGGGGTGTGTAATAAAAATTCTCTCAATCTGTGCTGCCTTTCTAGCCCTTATAGTAAAATAGGGGTGAGTGAAATAATACAACCTCTTGGACATGTAGTTAAGAGATTTCAGCCCTTTCCTGGCAGATAAACAAACCTGTACATACTAAAAAAGAAAAGACGTGTGTTCACTAATTTTTGCTTTAAAATAAATCACAAAACTATATTGGAGTGTCCCAGGGATACCTCCATATGAATCTGAAACAATGAAATTTTATACCTGATTAAATGATATGAGAATATTGCAACTTTATATAAATAGCATATTAGGAATTATAATAATTTCTTTCTGCCCAGCCTGGAGGATGGAATGCAAGTAGAAGCACATATTCAATATCCTCATTGGTGCAGAAAAAAGAACATATACAAAGATTAAGTAGTAAAACACACACAAATATCAAGAATCTGATGCCAAGAGCCAGCTTGACTTCTGTCTATCATTACAGAAACAATGATTTTCTGAACAAAAGTTCATTACTTCCTGGTCATCCTTCAGATGATGTGTTATGGCAGGAAAGGGATAAGGAGATAACCATCTTTTTATCTACAAGACAGATATGCAAAGGATTGGACATTAAGAAGACTTCATCACAGATGTGAGTTTATGAGGATACCTGATGAACCAATAATAAAGACTTTGCATGAATGCTTTGTTGAGGTTTATTTACCTGGTAGAACAAATCTACCACTGTAAGAATACAGAACACCTCCCAAATGATTATCTCCTGCTACCCTTGTTCAGGCTCTCTCTCTCTAGGGGTCTCCTCTCTCTCCTTTGAATTATCTTATTAAAAAAAACTACACCTTTAGCAGATGAAGAAATAGAGATTCAATTCTGATGAGAAGCAAAATATTTTATATAAGGAGAAATTTTCTGACAAGTGAGAGGCAATCAACCAATGGAACAGGCTTGCTTCAGAAGTTGTGGGAGCTTCTTTACTAGAAACATCAAGAAGAGACTGGACTGCCATCTGTCAGAAATGGTGTAAGGGTCTCCTGCTTGGGTGTGGGTTTGACTAGATGACCTACAAGGTCCTTTCCAACTCTGTTAATCTGATAATTTTCAAAGAAAAAAAGCAAAGTCAAATTGCCTTTGAAAAAAAAGCACATTGGGACGTGAATATAGAGAGATCTCAGTCTTTAGAACTGTGGAAAATTGCCTGCCATCATCTAATTTGTTCTTGTACTCAAGACCATGAGGTTAATCATCTTATAATCATCATTCTGTGAGTATCAATAAAATAAAATAAGATTAGGCGATGCGGTCCAAGTTCAAACAATGATAGTCTTACTAATTGGCAGAAATAATGAAGAGCAAGCTATTAGAGATCTCAAATAATCAATTAACTTCAGCATCAAGGGGAGATATTCCTGTACTGAAACTGAAACCATTCTACCAAGTGTAGCTGATGGGCTTCGTTAACATACTATTATCTTCTCAAAACACTTTCGCGTCAACAGCAGAAGAGTAGCAGAGGCGATACCATGATCATTATACATCAGACAAGCTCTCTGAAGACATGATGAAAACTCCTACTTGTACAACACATGGACAGACTTAACCATAGTTTCAACTGGGAGACGAGTAATCCTAGACCAAGCCAAGTCTCAAAACACTACAGAATTCCTGGGAGCCTGGCATTCAAACAAATCATCCACAAGGCACATATACAGCAACCATGTATCATTCAAAAGAAATAATCAATAAAAGACCACAACATCTGCCTGACCAGCAATCAACACTCAGATAAGCAGAGATTAACATCAAGCAATAAATAATACCCGAATTAAGGAAGTACCAACTCGTAAACAACAGCCTATTCAAGAACCACCAAAGAACTGACAGGGTGATCCACTTGTAGATAAACACAGAGAAACCCCTCTCCTTTCTAGCATTGATTGTTGAATGATAGCAGTAGTATTTTAGACTTATACAGTGCTTACAGACTCTCTGAGCCCTTTGTGCCACGTTTTGCATTTCTAAGATAACCCATTTCTCTATTTGCTCTTTATCTTATGCAAGAAAGATATGTTTAGCAAACCTTGAGATAAATGTTCAGTCAGCAATTAAGGGAGGAAAGTTTCTCTGGTTAACATTCTCTATGCAGAGGAGGAAAGATAGTTGCACTCCTATATGAGAGCTTTTTCCTATATGTGATTGGTAGAAGCGCGGGAAAACAGAAGACTGGAGAACCAGAGTAAACTTCAGCTCTTTATTCAAAGGTATAGATCTGTGTTGGACCTGCGAGCCGTGGCAGCTCTTTCTTATAGCTTGCCGGCGGCTCTTACCCAATGACAGCTTTCTGATCTCCCACGATCGGCTCGTCAATCACGGGAGATTCCTTACTGACCAATCACCGTCGTGGCGTTTTGGCCAATCACAGTGCAGTCCGTTTCAGCCAATCAGGTTAGGGTATTACAAGAATGTTAACATGGAACACCCCTCCCTCTTGGTATGTGGTCCATTCTACATGACGTAGTTGCGTAGGTAGCAGGGCTTTTTACTTGCCTACTGTGACCTGCGCAGTTCAGGTTGCATGGTCGCCTTCGCAGCCATTGGATGGATCTTCGTAGTTGCTCCCTGCTCTGGCTGCACCATGGAAACATCCGTGGGAGTGATCCAGGCTCTTTCGCCGCAACTCCCGACCCAGGGTTCGGTCTAGGGTTCGCTGGTTCTGGAGCTTGTCTGGATATCTCTGGTTTCCTGGCCCAGATTTCTTTCTGGCTCGGCGTGGAGAGCTGCTTGCCTGTCCTCCTTCAGGCAAGATTTACGAGTGGTTCATCTTCCTCTGGTAACCTTCGGCTGCCTTCATTTCTGGTGAGAATTGTTGTTTCTCTTTTATTTTGCGGTGTTTGTATTTCTGGTTCGTGTTTGTGTTGGTTGGCCCGTTCAGTTTTGTGGTTGTAATTGTAGTAGTATTTTCTCTTTCTTTTTGATGATTGTTTGGGGTTTTCCCCCCCCCCCTAGTTTTTTTATTAGAGTCTGTTTGTTGATTTTGTGGGTTTTCGGTGCTGTTTAAAAATTATTCTTGATCATATTTGATCAACATTCATTTCAGTTTCTTCCATCGCCTCCGTTTCCAGCGGGTAAGCAACCGGGGCGCCTTTCACTTGGGTTATTGTAGCGGGTACCCATAGTGGGGTCCCCTGAAATTTTTTTTAGCGTAGACCGTGTCTCCCGGATTAAATGCCGGTACCGGCTGGAGAGGTCCTCGTGGTTTTTTCTGGTTGTATGTCAGGTGACATCGTGGTCTAGCATCGGATTGGTTGTCTAAATTGAGTTTTCTTCCTCATGGAAGCTGGGCTTTTATTGGGTTTTATCACTTGGTGTGTGTGTATTGTTCTGTATTGTTTAATTTTATTTATTTTGTCTTGTATGTGGCAGTGTCCATCTTTTCTGAAGCATCTTTGGTGTATCTGACCATTTTATTCCACACCCGCGCCATAGTCACTGCCGGATTACTGGGGCGCTGTTAATGCATGTCGGATTCTCCCGTTCTTGTGAGGAATGCTCGAAATGTGCCAATGCCGTGAATTGTGGCCCGTTGTCAAGATACTAATCAGTCAGGTAGGCTGCCGTGGGTGGCAAAAAGTCTGTTTAGTTGTTTTGTAACCGCTTCCGTCGCTTGTAGATAATGCTGCATATTAGGTTACGCTTCCAGCCAGTTGGAGTAAACGTCTACTGCGATCAACGAAGGTGTGGCCATTTCGTGGGTCCGCAAAGTCTAATAAGGACCCTCTTGACCATGGGGACCGTTGGTGTTTCCCACGGGAGGGTTGGTGCTGCAGGAGGGTTTAGTCTGGATCACTGACATTTGTCACATGTAGCACACCCAGGTTTCATGGTTCCTGTTCTACTATCCCTGGGCCACCACACGTGGAGCTTGTGGGCTAGGGATATTTTTATTTTGCTACAAGGATGACCCCACGGTGTCCCTGCATGCAAATGGTGGCAATGGAATTTTTTTTATTGTTTAAGCTGTCTGGAACTACCACCTAGCTCGATGCGGCGCCCCGATAGTATATAGATCGCCTGTTTGGAGGATAATTAGTGTTGCGCGTTTCGGAAAGGTTTAAACTGGTGCACTGCTTTCTGTTCGGCGCCACCCCTTTTTCCAGCGCCAGTTCAAAAACTTGTGGCCAGTTTGCCGTCTTCTGATTGTTCTCCTTGCTTGCAATGTCTGAGCGTGCGTTGTTGGTTGGAGGTCTGGGGCAAATTGTCTCTATTTTGGCAGGGTGGATGTGGTGGGTGCAAGGCTCATCTTCGATAATCTGTAAGGGGGCGGCCACCGGGCTAAAGTGCAGTACGCATTGCGAGATGACAATTTCCCGGGGCGAGTTTTGGAGTTGGTAGGTTATACGGCGGCAAAGGAACTCAGACCCAACCTTGTCATCTGGGGTGGACGTAGTGTCGGGGGTGGCTGTGTTCCGCGCCGAGGAATCCCGCAGTAGTGGTGTTATGGTTGGTGGATGAGGGTGAAAGTCCCTACTCGTATAAGGTACATCGTGAAACTGGCGTTGCACGCCGGTAAACGCACTGCAAGTGGCCGCTCTTGACGAGCTGGCTATAATTCTTTGCTGCCTTTGATAGTGGTTTTCGAGAAGTAAAGCAATCGGTGCTTGCTCTCCGTCGTGAGCAGGGTATGGGCTTAGTATAGAGCTCCGATGCCAATGGAGAGGCGTCCGCAGGTTACGCATTATGGTTACAGGTTTCAACTGTACTGGATACGAGGAACTGGAGTTGTGACGTGAGGAGATCTTTTATGTTCCGGAAGGGCGGCTCATTCGCCGCTTGCCCGGAGCCAAACAGACGTCTTGTTCGAGTAACTATGCAGAAGTTTGTTTCCGGGCTGTTGTTGCCTCTGTGGCAAAAGATCATTTGTAGATAATTGATTAGTCCAGAAAAGTTGTAATTCCTGCCTTATTTTGAGGTTCTTTTGGGCTTCTTTAATTGAATTTTTAATTTTTTTGTGGATTCCTTCTTTTGTCCACCAGATATCCGCCAGGAACTCGACTTTTTTCAGTGCATAAACTGGCACTTTTCTTCTTTTAATTTAAGTCCCCGGGGCTGGTTTTTAAATTTATTGTAAGGACTTGCCCTGAGTTCGGGTCTGTCTCAATTGTCCTTTTGTCTTTTGGCTGCTACGCAACATCATAAAATTGGCACGATCCCTTAATTTCCGTTTGCGTACCATTCCATAAGCTCGTGAAAAACCCCTGGTGCCGGGCACACTGACTCCGGAATTGGAGCCTTTTTTGCACTGGAAGGCCTCCCCTTGTGGGGTGCACGATGTTTGCACTTCCGTCAGTTCGATCGGCAATGCAAAGCGGGCAGGCCCTGTGTGCATATGCTTGCGCGGGCAAGGTCGAGCATTCGTCACTGAAAGGACTTTTTTCTACCCCCCCGGTGAGTGTGGAGGGGCTTGTAACCAACTGTTGGAATTAGGGTGTAATGGCACATATTGATGGTTGCGACGTGCATATGTTAAGTGTTAGAGCTGCATTATATAGTCCCCTCACACAGATACTCAACTCACGACCTGCCTGGTTTTGATTGGGGGACTATTGGGGTCGTCTCTCAGAGCATGGCTACTGAGTCAGCATGTATTGGTTCCAGGACCGCTTGTGCCGATGAGCTTATACTAATGTGTCGTTTTCTTTTTTGTTTGGCTATGAGTTGCGAAATGAACTTCGTCTTGGTTTGAGACGGGATTTGCGGTGGCATATTGGGGGGTTCAGGCTAATGATATTGGGGCCTCTGTACTTGCTAAATTGTCCATATTGTAAAACTTCTTGGAATTCCTTCATCAGCTCCCTTCCCAGTCTGTTCCTCGACACTGGTTATGCCCGTCACCCAGATGTGTTTGCTGATTCCAACAATGAATGGTCAAATGCCTCGGGCGAACCATTCCAGACCCCCGAGCAGGCTTGGTCGGTCTCTGTTCGACATGAGTGAGCGGATGAGTACTTTTCTATCCTTATTGAAAAGGTCACATGAAGTCTTCCAATTCCTAGTTACGGGGATTCTGTTCCCCGCTGATAGTCCTTTAAAGGTGGAGTTTCCTGCGTCTCTCTCCAGCTCTTTTGTTTGTCTCGATAAGCTGGGCACAGTTACCTCGTTAATCAGTGTTTTGCCCAGGACATGACCATGGAAAAGAAGTAATGATGTCCGGAATCCCACTCCATTTCTGCGATGGCGCTGCCATTCGATATGGCTGACTGCAGCGGTACTTTTCCTTGTGTCGGGAGTGTTGTTCTGACAAGGCCGATCTGTGAATGTGTGAATGGGTTTCCTTCCTGTTATCAGGTATCTGCGCTGAGGCAGCGCTGTGCTTGCGGGTTTCGCGGTTCCCAGTATTGTGTCTCTGTGAATCTGTCTCGGTTTTGGTGGGGCGTGTTGTCAATGTTGTCTTGGGCTGGAGTTCCGTTTATCTGCGGCAGCCTGACTCCGTTTGGCGAGATAGTGATGGCCCACAGAATTTTCCTCCTCAAAAGGTACCACACTTGGCAAATGATTTTGTACTTATATGGTTTCCATTCTTTTGACAGCATTGTATGGGGAGCCAGAGTCACTGAAACCCAGGATAATAACCTACTTAAAATAGCAGGTATTCAAACGGACAAATGGCTTCAAATACCCATGTTAGCACAATCAGCCAAAGTGAGAGATGGTAAAAACAGGTAACTAGCGCATGTGGGAGAGCCCATGAGGTAATCGAAGTTCTTGTAAAAATGCAAGATAATATATACAAGTAACCCTCGCTCTCACCATTGTGACATTAGCACACATCTTCACTTCGCTAACTAACATCGAACGGAGGAGAGAGAGAATGATTGCTATAAGCGAACAGAGCGAGGGAGGCACTAAACAGAAGAAAAGTTCGATCGGATATTCCAATGACTAAGAAAGAAGTGCGAGTAGACCCGTTCTTGAGACATGCTGGTTATTTAAAGGCCATTCTCGTTCGGTACTCAGATAGGGCATATGTCCCACGGTCAGTGCTCTGCAGTAAACAGCTCGGAAGCTCCAGCAAGAAACATGACAACAGCCCCCAGAAACGAGACAGATTCACAGAGAACAAATGGAAAAGAACCGGAAGCAGAGTGGCTCCAGCGAAATACACCGATAACAGGAAGAAACCTAATCAACAAGATCACCAAAAAGCGGCCAATTCGAGAGCAATCATCCGGTCACTCACAGAAAGTAACAAACGTTTGAAGGTCAAGACAGATCTCTATGCAGGCTATAGGTGAGAATGGAGGATCCGGAGTTCATACTCTCCATGTTTCTCTGGGGCACAGATGTAAGAGGTCTGAACTAGCCCACTTATCGGAGGAATAGCAAGATGACCTGGAGAACCAGAAAACTCACCTTTAAAGACTATCAGGGGAAGAATCCCTCTGGTGAATAGGAATGGAGACTTCCATGTGACTTTCAAAAGGCCCATAGAAAAGTAGCTAAAATCCGCTCATATGATGCGAGCAGAGGAACCATTCCAAGCTGCTGGATTCTGGAATGGTTTCGTTACATATTAGGGAATCGAGCGTGGACGGGCATCACCAACCAGGTTCGTAGGAAACAGAACTGGCGAAAGAAGGACTGTGAGGAATTCCCGATGAAGTTGCTCAAATGGACAATTTGAGGCAAAGGTGGAACAGGGTCCCAATATCATTTCGCCGAATCCCACTCATTGCCCATCCAATCCGTGCATCGAAAAACCAAAGAACGAGTTTCCATATCGCACTCAAGTCCAAAAAGACGAACAGGTGTGGATAAGGCTCATCCGGCACAAGTGGTCTGGGCAACCATTAGACCATGCGATGTTTGTAGCGCAGACCCCTCTCAATACGCTCACACCGAATCCTAGACTCCTAAGAGAAATTACGGATTTGTGGGGCTAAAAAGCCACACTTGGTAACAATGCATCCTGCAACATAAGTAGCTTACTATCCACCCAGAATCGCCGTCGTGACGTCACCATGCACTGCATCGCTATAGTCTCACACGTCGGGGAGGAAAGTCTGGAGAGCTGTAAACGTGACTCCGTATCTTGGCGCAACACCTCATCATACAGCTGCCCGTTGATGTTGCCGTTGTCGTGAAGTGTCCTATCAGACTTAGAGCCCCCACAAGAGTCTGCACCATGCAAAAGAGTCGCTCCACTACATTCGTTATTCCAGTTGTGGCCCAGGGGCTTCTCCCAGACGTTAAATGATCGGTTACGCCAGCGAATTAAGAGGCACGTCGTGCCATACGTTTTGAGCTGTGTTAATGGAGAAAGTAGCAGCCATAAGAGCTCAAAAGACAAAAATTTTTGAAGGAAAACCACTGGAAACTCAGGCAAGTCCTTCACAAAGGTTCTTATAAAGCGCGTCGTGACTTAAGCTCTAATATTTTACTATGTAATAGGTTCCAGTTACTATGCTCACTTGAAAAAGACAAAGGTTGAACGTTCTGGGATACTTCCTCGGTGGACAAGAAGGAATCCACAAAATTTAAAAGCAATATACAAAGGTTGAATAGCCCCCACATAAGACATCTCGAAAGAGAAGTGCAGTTAAAACTTAAACAAGCTTTATCTGGGATATCAATTTCTACAATGGGTTGTTGCCACACAGAAGGCAACAAACAGGCTTGGAAGTATCGTTGCAGCATGGTTTGGTACTCCAGATCAAGACGTCTGTTTGGTGTACATGGTGGGTCGATCGGGCGAGAGGTCACCGACTACATCCGCGCAACATTAAGATATGGAATTTCCTCACTGGTTCGAGCAATCAGGTTCCTGCATCAATCCAGTACAGGTCAGAGAACGCGGTGACCACACTAAATTGATACAAACTGCGACGCCTCTCTCCATTTGGCATCGAGCTATACTAAGCATACCCTGGAGAGAGAACAGGAATCGAGAAGAAGCACCGATTTGCTTTATTCCCTCCGAATAAACTCACCTTATTCCACACAGGCAGAAAGAAATCTATAGCCAGCCTCGTCAAGAGGACACTTGCACGTGGTTCACCATGCGTTGAGCAGTTTCAAAACGAGTATTTATACGGTAGGCGACTGCACCTCATCTACTCTAACCCCATGACAACCTACTCACGGTGATCTCCGGCGGGAACAAGGCCACCCCCAAATACTGTCCCCCAGATGACAGGTGGTCTGAGTTCTTGCCGCCTATACTACAATCAAACATCGCCCCGGGAAATGCATCTCGCATGCGTGCATTAAGCTGTTGGTGCCATTAACAGATTACGAAGATTGGAACGCAACTCTAGCAGCAAAGCAACCAACACTACGCACCCTGCAAATAAGACGCAAACATTGCTCAGGCAATCTGCGGTAAATCCACAACGCCGACGTCAGAGACAGTTGGCCAAGAGAGACCAAGACACCACACACACACGGAGGGGTGGCGGGCAAGACCATGTCGGCAACAGAGTTGCTGGATTTTTGTGACACCTGGGTGGAAAAAGGCATGTGTCTGGAACAGAAGCAGTGACCACGTAAACTTTACAAACCCTAAAATCCTTGATCACCGGCAACTACTGAATTATCCCTCCCAAAAAGGGATGTATACTATGGCGGGCGATAGAGTGGTAGTTCCAGCACCAGCTTGACCAAAAATAGAATTATTCTTGCACATGTTGCATGAGGGACACCCGGGCCAATTGGTGAAAATGAAATCCTAGCCAGAAGCTACGTGTGGTGGCCAGGGGATAGACAGAACATTGAAACCTGGGCTGGAGACCTCTTTATACAATGTGACAAATGTCAGTGATCCGCAGACTAATTTAACCTTCCTTGGCGCTGACGCAACAACCCTGACAGTGGGACACCAAACGGGATCCCATGGTCAAGGGTCCTTCATAGACTTTGGCGGGATCCCACGTGAACAATGGCACACGCTTCCTTGATCGCCAGTAGACCATTTTTCGGCACGCAACGTGGGCTTGCAAGAGGTTAACGGGACGATATAGAATATGCAATCTACAACGACGAAGCGGTTTACAAACAACTAAACAGACCTTTTTGCCACCCACGGCCTAACCTGACTTGATAGTATCTGACAAACGGGGCCACAATTCACGCATTGGCATTTCGAGCAATTCCTCCAGAACGGGGAATCGACATGCATTAACAGCGCCCAGTAATCCGGCAGTGAATGGGCGGGTGAATAAATGTCAGATACACCAAAGATGCTTTAACGAAAAAGATGACACTGGTTAACATACAAGACAAAATAAATTAAACTATTAACAATACAGCACATAAACACCAAAGTGATAAACCAATAAACGCCCGGCAAGAACTCTGATTGGGAAAGACAAACCCAATCCCATCTAGATCAGACCTGCATCGCTGACGATAACAATCCAGAAAACACGAGACTCACCAGCCCGGTACCTAAGGGCATTTAATCCGGGAGACACGGTCTAATCGCTTAAAAAAAATTTCAGGGACCACTGATGGGTACCCGCTACAGCATAACCCAAAGTGAAAGGCCCCCCGGTTGTACCGGCTGGAAGCAGAGGATGGAAGAAACTGGAAATGACATGTTGATCAATGATGATCAATGAAAATTTTTAACAGCAACCGAACCACTAAACATCAAAAACAGACTCTAATTAAAAAAACTAGGGGGGGGGGAGAAACCCAAACAATCATCAAAAAGAAAGAGAAAAATACCTACTACAATACAACCCATAAAAATCTGACAGTGGCCCAAACCAACACAAACCGAACCAGAAATACAAACACCGCAAAAATACAAGAAGAAACCAACAAATTCTCACAGAAATGAAGGCAGCCGAAGGGTACCAGAGGAAGATGACCCACGAAATCTTGGCCTGGGAAGGAACAGTCAAGGCCAGCTCAACCGCCCAGGAGACTTGGCCAGGACAGAGATATCCGACAATCCACCGAACCCAGTAGACCGGGTGGGAGTTGCGGCGAAAGGCCTGACTCACCCTTTCCAGGCGCAGTTCCATCAGAAGAAGGCAGGAGAAACGAAGATCCCATCCGAACTGGCTGAAGACCTGCAGAACTGAACTGCGGCGGTCAAGTAGGCAGTAAAAGCCTTGCTGTACCTACGCAACTACGTATGTAGAATGGACCATACCAAGAGGGGAGGGGTGTTCCATGTTAACATTCTTGTAATACCCTAACCTGATTGGCTGAAACGGACTGCACTGTGATTGGCCAAAACGCACGACGGTGATTGGTCAGTAAGGAATCTCCCGTGATTGGACGAGCCGATCGTGGGAGATTCAGAAAGCTGTCATTGGGTAAGAGCCGCCGGCAAGCTCTATAAGAAGAGCTGCCACGGCTCGCAGGTCCAACACAGATCTATACCTTTGAATAAAGAGCTGAAGTTACTCTGGTCTCCAGTCTCCTGTTTTCCCGCGCTTCTACAATCACTATAGGAAAAAGCTCTCATATAGGAGTGCAACTATCTTCCTCCTCTGCATAGAGAATGTTAACAGAAACTTTCCTCCCCTTAATTGCTTGACTGAACATTTATCTCAAGGTTTGCTAAACATATCTTTCTTGCATAAGATAAAGAGCAAATAGAGAAATGGGTTATCTTAGAAATGCAAAACGTGGCACAAAGGCTCAGAGAGTCTGTAAGCACTGTATAAGTCTAAATACTACTGCTATCATTCAACAATCAATGCTAGAAGGAAGAGGGGTTTTCTCTGTGTTTATCTACAAGTGGATCACCCTGTCAGTTCTTGGTGGTTCCTTGAATAGGCTGTTGTTTACGAGTTGGTACTTCCTTAATTCGGTATTATTTATTGCTTGATGTTAATCTCTGCTTATCTGAGTGTTGATTGCTGGTCAGGAGATGTTGTGGTCTTTTATTGATTATTTCTTTTGAATGATACATGGTTGCTGTATATGTGCCTGTGGATGATTTGTTTGAATGCCAGGCTCCCAGGAATTCTGTAGTGTTTTTAGACTTGGCTTGGTCTAGGATATTTACTGTCTCCCAGTTGAAACTATGGTTAAGTCTGTCCATGTGTTGTACAAGTAAGGAGTTTTCATCATGTCTTCAGACTGCTTGTTGATGATCATGGATGCCCTCTGCTACTCTTCTGCCTGTTGAGCTAAGTGTTTTGAAGAGATAATATGTTTAACGAAGCCAATCAGCTACACTTGGATGGATATGGTTCAGTTTCCAGTACAGGAATCTCTCCCCTTGATGCTGAAGTTAATTTGATTATTTGAGATCTCTAATAGCTTGCTCTTCATTATTCTGCCAATTAGTAAGAACTATCATTGTTTGAACTTGGACCGCACTGGCTTAATTTTTTATTATGAGTTCAACTCCATGAATGTATTAAGGTGCATTCCTCTGGTCCTTGAGTTAAAAGAAAAATAGGATGGCATAATTTCCATAGTTCTAAGAGCTGAGATCTCTCTAAGTAGTCCCAAATGTGCTTTTTTTCAAAAGGCAATTTGACTTTGCTTTTTTTCTTTGAAAATTATCAGATTAACAGAGTTGGAAGAGACCTTGTAGGTCATCTAGTCCAACCCCACACCCAAGCAGGAGACCCTACACCATTTCTGACAGATGGCAGTCCAGTCTCTTCTTGATAGTTTCTAGTAAAGAAGCTCCCACAACTTCTGAAGGCAAGCTGTTCCATTGGTTGATTGCTCTCACTGTCAGAAAATTTCTCCTTATATAAAATATTTTGCTTCTCATCAGAATTGAAATTCTCATTCTCATCTGCTAAAGGTGTAGTTTTTTAAAGAATAATTCAAAGGAGAGAGAGGAGACCCCTAGAGAGAGGCTGAACAAGGGTAGCAGGAGATAATCATTTGGGAGGTGTTCTGTATTCTGTACAGTGGTAGATTTTGTCTACCAGATAAATAAACTCAACAAAGCATTCATGCAAAGTCTTTATTATTGGTTCATCAGGTATCCTCATAACTCACATCTGTGATGAAGTTCTTCTTAATGTCCAATCCTTTGCATATCTGTCTTGTAGATAAAAAGATGGTTATCTCCTTATCCCTTTCCTGCCATACACATCATTCTGAAGGATGACCATGGAAGTAATGAACTTTTGTTTCAGAAAATCATTGTTTCTGTAATGATAGACAGAAGTCAAGCTGGCTCTTGCATCAGATTCTTGATATTTGTGTGTGTTTTACTACTTAATCTTTGTATATGTTCTTGTTTTCTGCACAGATTAGGATATTGAATATGTGCTTCTACTTGCATTCCATCCTCCAGGCTGGGCAGAAAGAAATTTTATTTATAATTTCCTAATATGCTATTTATATAAAGTTGCAATATCTCATATCATTTAATCAGGTATAAAATTTCATTGTTATCAGCATCATATGGAGGTATCCCTGGGACACTCAATATAGTTTTGTGATTTATTTTAAAGCAAAATTAGTGACACACGTCTTTTCTTTTTTTAGTATGTACAGGTTTGTTTATCTGCCAGGAAAGGGCTGAAATCTCTTAACTACATGTCCAAGAGGTTGTATTATTTCACTCACCCCCTATTTTTACCTTATAAGGGCTAGAAAGGCAGCACAGATTGAGAGAATTTTTATTACACACCCCCTACATGGGATTAGTGGGATGAACACCAGGTGAAGGTCTGCAGGAAAATAGATGGTACCAATAAAAGCCACTTAGTTGTTGTCCCATGGTATGGGGTACCAGAGAAATTATGAGAGAGGAAGTCTTTCAATCTGCACTATGGGCTTAATCAAAATACCACAACTCTCAGAGAAGAATGGCCCTGTTCTTCACTGAGTGTTGGAATATCATTTAAAGTGGGGTTTCTTTACAACTGAAAGGTGATTTGTTTTCAAAAGGTGTATCATACAGATTGCCTTTTGTCTGCAAATTACCTTTATGTTGTCAGACATTATTGTTTTATTACTGACATTTACACTATATTGAATTGGAGCACCATGATCTTTAGAAAAAGGGGGAAATATTTCAATAAAAATAAGGGCATTATTATTCAGATCTCTGTCATTTAAGCATCTCGTAATGCTAAAGATTTTTATTACAATGGTGGCATTTTATTGTATGCTTAATGTTATCACTTTGATTTTCTTTTTATGGGTTAATGCATATCATCTGCCAGAATGCCAAAATCATTGACTGATGAACCCTCCTTGGTCTGATCAGTGAATGAGATGGTTAAAAGGAAGTCATTTCGACAGTGAGATGGGTGGCATATAAATGTATTTATAATACATGTCTAAAGTTCATGACAAATTAGTGTAGAGCAGTGTTTCTCAACCTCGGCAGATGCTGTCATGACTCGTGATGACTCGAGTTTGACACCCCTGGTGTAGAGGAAAGGATAGATATGGTTAAGAGGATTCTAAGTTGCTTTCCTTTGGACACCAACCTCAATATTTTCCATGGGGAGTGAACAAATAATCTCTAAACACTACAACACTTTAACATCCAGTTTTTCTGGACCTAGTGAGAATTGAACCGAATATCTGGAAGTACAGCAGGTTGTTCATTCCTCCTTTGAGCAGTACAGATTCTCTGCCAAAGCTTTTGCATTTAAAGTAAATGTTAAAGGTTGCGTTTATTAAACCTTGATCTGTTGTACAGAATGGAACTATGAAGTCAGATTATCTGTTGTACAGAATGGAACTATGAAGTCAGATTATCAAATCTGCAGGAGACAGAAAACAGTTTGAAAAACAAAAGCGAAGATTCAAAAATATCTAGGCAGGCTTGAACAATGACCTGAAACAGACAAGATGAAATATATCATCTGGGAAGAAAAAGAAATGATACAGGATGGGGGAGACTTGGTTTCACGGTAGTGTATCTGAAAACAAACAACTGTAGGTGGTTCTAATATATCATGAATTAAACATAGGGCAGCAGTGCAAAGCAGGAGCCAAAGAGGCATGTGCTATATAGAGATATATTAATATAATCCAGATCTCAAGAAGTAACTAATCCACCCTCCTCTAGCTTGGGTCAGACTCTTTTAGGAAGATTGCACTGTGTCCATTTCTGGGCACTGCAGTCTAAAAAAGAAAATTACAAACTGAAAGAAACTAACTCATTTGAGATTGTTTTAAAAAAGGAACTGGGTCTATTTAGCTGCAAAACAGAAGACCAAGGGGAGATGCAACAGTACTGTAGTCTTCAGATATCAAAAAGAGGAAGAATATTTGTTCTTTGTTAGAGCTCAGATCAGAACTGCTGTGTTGAAACTGTAGAAAAGTAGATTTAGATGAGGCATATTTTTGCACCAGAAGTGCCATGAACCAATTGAATTAGCTGTCTTATGAAGTGAACTATTTCCTCCCTTGACAGAGGTCTTCCAACAGAAACTGAATCACCTGTTGTCCAAAACACTTTAGCAGATCTAGCACTGGACTTGATAATCTCTGAGAGGTTCCTCTCATTGCATCTTTTTTTCCTTGAAAAAAAAAAAAAAA
>BHFT01062115.1:16505-27473 GCA_004320025.1 Laticauda laticaudata
AAAAAAAAAAAAAAAAGCACAAAATGCCAGAACAGGAGATTAGACATCTGAGAGACTAAGTATTGCCCATCCTTCAAACCTCCCCAGACTGGTTCCATATCCTTGTAGTGATCATTCGAATGCCAGATTTTAGCAGCCCAATTTTAGGAGGAGGGTGAAAAGGGGGCAGTTGAGCTGTCAGAGGTGCCCTGCTTCCAATCTGCTCCCTTTCTTAAAAGCACTTTTTAAAAAGGCTGAGAAAATTGGTGCTGCTCTTTTGGACGATGTCATTGAATCACCGGATGGGGCAGAGGCAGCAATTGTGGACACGGAAGTCATCCTTCCTCTGAATGTGTTACCCTGAGTCCAAGCCAGCATGCAAAACACCTAATGCTGAGCTTTAAGATGGATTTGCCTTAAAAGATTTCAAAGGCAACGGAACAAAGGACTGTGCATTTCTGTATTTGCCTTTCTTGTTTTTGATTTTAAGTCAACTGGATGACTCATTTGCAAATGTTACTCTAAAGCAGAGTCAGACAATTGTGTCTGACAATAGTTTGGAAACAACACTTTTGTGAGGGCTTCCAAAGATCACCTGGAGAAGGGTGTGTGTGTTTCTGACACAAGCACATAGCAATAGCACTTACCTATAAAGTGTTTATAGTGATTTACAGCCTTCTCTAAGCGGTTCAGAGTCAGCATATTGCCAACAATCTGAGTCCTCATTTTCCTGACCTTGGAAAGGTGGAAGGCTGAGTCAACCCCTCGAGCCAACCAGGATCAAAGTCCTGGCTGTGAGTAGAGTTAGCCTGCAATACTGCATTTAATCACTGTGCCACCATGGCTCATGATACTGTGGGACAGGAGAGAGAGAAAGAGGGAGGGAGGGAGGGAGGGAGAGAGAGAGAGAAAAAGAAAGAAAGAGAAAGAAAGAGAGGGAGGGAGGGAGGAGGGAGAAGGAGAGAGGTATGCATTTCCTTTATCACATCTATTTATGTTCTCCCTTTTTGTAAAAAACAGGCCCTTTTGCTGACATATTTCACTGTAACAGCTTCAAGAAGGGCTGTGCACTGCATAGGCAGACAAGAATCAGTTGTCAACAACAACCAATGTCTACACTAACCCACTATTTAAAAAAAAAATTGGCATAGCAGAAACGATTCTCCTCTACCAGCAGTGAAAGCAGGAACTCCCAGGCCCCCTTTCTGTCCAGTTGTGCTGCCAAGTTGCTTTGTATCAGGTATTTTGCAGGCTGCTTGGGCATTCATTCCCCCATTCCATCTGGAAAAAGGGCAGTTCCATCATTGAAGTCAAATGAGCCCCTAGCTAGCAAGTGACATTAGTGAAAAATTAGCAAGGAGGTGATCTTTCCTTGAGACATTTTTGATCCTGCTGGGATTATAATGAGGCAAAGTGAGTGAAACTCAAAAAACAAGCTTTGTGGAAATGAAGAGACAAAAATATCAAAGATCTTTCCCCACTCCCCTACCTCTAGCAGCATACTGAAGCTAAATTAAATACATTTCTTTTCTTTCTGATTTCTGTTGAAAGTCTGAACGTTCATGCTGTCAGGTTTGCTCTGAATATGTTCAACCAGGCAGGGGAAAGCTGAGGTAAAATATATTCCAGGAGCAAGACTAGCAAGAGCTAGTTTAGTCAGCAGTTGAGCCATCAGGCTAGAAACCAGGAAACTGTGCCTACAGCCTTAGGTGACCTTGTGGCCAGTCACTTTCAGCCCTAAGAAGGAGGCAATGGCAAACCATTTCTGAAAAACCTTGCCAAGAAAGCTGCGGGGAGTAGCCCAGGCAGTCACCACTTTCTCTCATTCTCTACATTTCGAAAATTAGGAATAAATCAGCCGTTAGTAACAATTGCTCCCTTGTAAAAGGAGAGGTAAAAACCAGTTTGATGTACTAGCTATGGCATGGGTGGGGAATGATGGTCCCTTTATAACTTGTGGACTTAAATTCCCAGAATTCATGAGCCAGCCGTGCTTGCTCAGGAATTCTGGGAATTGTAGCTCACAAATTATAAAAGGGCCATTGTTCCCCATCTCTGGGCTAAGGCATCAGGCTGGACACTGGGAGATAGTGAGATCTAGTCCCACCATGAGCACAAAACCAGCTTGGTGACCATCGGCCAGTCACTTTCTCTCAGTCCTAGGAAGGTGGCAATGGCAAACCACTTCTCAAAAACTTTGCCAAGAAAACTGCAGGGACTTGTTAAAGTAGTCACCAAGATCTGTAAAACTGACTCGAAGGTGCACGCGGATACACTCACAGATACACTCTCTCTCTCACACACACAGCAAGTTATCCTCTTCAGATAATTTTTTAAAAATGTAATTTCTCTTTTCTGAAGCAGCACAAATGATGTATGGTACCCAGCTGCATATCCCATGCCTTATAAAATCCTGCGCCTATTGCACATTCTTTTATATTTTAATTGATCCTGATAAACATATTGCCCTTGGTGGGCATTTGCGGCAGGGTGGGTGGAGTGTCAGTACAGCTGGTGTTACTTTTCAAGTGACTTGAAAGGTGGGGGAAGTCAACATTGCAGATCTCAAGTGTAATTTTCAGAGTTTATGAAGTATGAAGGGTAAACAGTTTTTTCTTCATTTGTTAGAAATATTTCCCAGAATATTAGTAGAGAGGACTGAAAACTGATTATGCATGAAAGGCATAGATTACTTTCTATGTCCCCAAGATCTACCCACAAACATACATATCAAATCCTGTGCTCTAGCCATGGCCATAAACTCCCAGGGGTTTGCAAGCAAAATATTTGCAAGTGAGAAACAGGATTCACCTGGAAAAAAAGAAGAAATCTAGCAATTTCGGTGACAATAAATTTTGAAGACTCAACACAGCTCTTTACTGTTGTTGTATTGCTCAGAATAGCATATTCTTTTAATGTAACATTTTAGTGGATGGTTTTATGGTCAGCAATGCTTATATAAGAGAAGCCCAACGAAAACATGAGTGCTGAGTTAGTTACTGTCTCTTTTCTAATTTTTCATCAAGAATTTCTCAGTGGAAGTTACTTTCACAATGGTGAGAAGGGAAAATGAAAATGAAGTGCATTGGTCCTTCTTGGAGATGACCTGGGGCATGACTTGCATGGGAAGAGGATAGTGTTTCTGGTCCTGTCAGACCTCTTGACAGTTTTCACTACCATTAATTGAGATATTCTTCCAGATTACCTGCAAGGTTAGGAGTGGGCTGTAATGACTCTCTTTCTTCCAGAGCATGTGGGGCATTTGGTGCCTCCTATTACTTAATGTCTAACCAAAGATTCTAGGGGAGATCCCCTACTGGCATAAAGGAGGCGTCTTTAATATGCTGGTGATAATCCAGTTGCATACCTACACCTTGAACCAAACAGGCAATACTAAGGCCTGATCTGGTGCCTGTAAACTGTTAAAATTTGGAAGGGGAAAGAAACAGCTTGGGTTTAATCCCAGCAAGATGGAATGGGTGTTGAGTTAAAAGTCTTCCGATTCCAGAAAAAGAAAATCCAACTGACTCTAGAAGAGGGGTGTCAAACTCATGTTGTCATGGTGGTGTCATGTGATTTATCGGGACTTCCCCCCCTTACTAAACCAGGCATGAGGGTGGCCAGCATGTGATGTATCCGGCCTGTGTGCTGTGAGTTTGACAGCCCTGCTCTAAAACAAAGCTGTACTCCCCTTGTGGAGATCAAGTGTGAAACCTGGAGCTCCTCCTGTGCTTAAGACTCCTGCTGTAATAACAGTGGAAGTCATGGCAGAAGAGTCCCTTTCCAGCTTCAGCTGGTACATTAGTTGTGGCCTTTCATGGAAGAACAGGTTTTACTGAAGTAATTCATGCTCTTGTCACTTCATAACAAGACAAATGTAATTTGCTCTATATGGGGCTGCCCTTGAGGGCCAATTGGGAGCTACAGCTAATTCAAAATCCAGCCGCACAGAGTTAACTAGTGAAGCCTGCTTTAGCCATGTAACAGTGGTAACACCACTTCTGCAGAACTGCTGTTGATTGCCAGACAGCTTCTGAGTGGAATTTAAGGTGCTAAATGTCTATGGAGATTCTCAGTCATCCAAGTCATGGTTGCTTCAAAGGCGCTTTTTCAAAAGGCATCTGGACTTCCTTCAAACAAAGGAAAAACAAAGTCCAGTTGCCTTTTGGAAAAGCACCTTTGGGACAATTGAAGGTGTGGATTATCTTCTGCAAAGCCCGATCTGGCTTCAGACTGGCTATCTTGCAGTGGTCGCACTGGCTATGTCTGCTCTGAGTGGCATATGCCCATCTGATAAGAGCCAGCAGAATGTGGAGGCAATGAGTGCCTCCTCCTGAATAGTTTCAGCAAGCAGGCTCCTGGGGCCAAGTCTCCCATGGCCCTCTCCTCTGTAGCAGCTTACCTACAGGGGCAAGGATCTAAGCCAGTGATGGTGAACCTTTTTCTTGTGGTGTGCTGAAAGCGCGTGTGCATGAGATAGTGCACATGCGTGCATGCTGGCACCCACAATGCAATGCACCCCGTCCCCCACGTATGTGCACACAACACCTCCACCCTGCTCCCTCACTTCCACTGTGCATGTGTATGCCTCCCAGCTGACTTTTGGCCCATTTGAGGCTGTTTCGCCCTCCCATTTCAAGCACTTCTGGTATTTCCGGAAGGCCCGCTTTTCAGCCTCCCGAGGCTGCAGAGGCTTCCCTCGAGCCCCTGGGAGGGCAAAAACAGCCTTAAACAGGCTGAAAATCAGCTGGGAAGCGCGTGCATGTGCAGTGCAGTTAAATTTGGCTGGGGCTCACATTCCCATACAAATGGCTCTGCGTGCCACCTGTGGCTCGTGTGCCATACGTTCGCCATTACAGATCTAAGCAATACAAGTTTTCCCATCCCTAAACAAAAAATAGTACCAAAAAGTAACATTCCTTTTTGCAATCCTGTCTGCAGACAGCGTGAGTGCAATAGCTTCCCATTGTTTGCCTGCTTATTTTTCTCTAGGCTCAAGTGTCTATCATCAAGCATCCCATTAGTTCTGGAGTTCTTGTTGGCTCCCTTAGTTTTTTTTTCTTTTTTAAACCCCAAACCTTTGTCTTTTAATTTACAGCTATAAGCTTCAGCATGCTTCTGGAATTCTCCAAATATATATTGTATGTTGGTGATCTCCTTTTATTTGCAAACCAATAAGCCATCCTGCATTTGCTGTTAACTTAGTTAAAAAAAAAAAAAAGTCAACAGGGCTGCTGAATGCCTCTCTGGTGATCCCTTAAACATGGGAGCCTTTACTAGGCTACTACAAATACCTCATCCGAAGCTGGGAAGTTACAGAGCTTCTTCTTCTAATGCCTTCTTGATATATAAGAATATTTCTGCCTGAATTTGAATTTTTAGTCATGCTCTGGGAGTAAGACACCTGCATGAATCCAGAATAGTCTGCATAATGAGACAACAACATTCTCACAAATACTTTCCTGTCACCTGTATTTGCTCTGCAGTTCAAATTTGATGTGGCAATAGCAGCTATTGTTTTAAATACACCTTTTTTATGATGCTGTACTTTTAAAAAGGCAAAAAAGTCTTTTTACTGTTTTAGGGATGGTGTAAAAGACAAGATTAGCCAATGCAGCCAATAGCTTCATGGAAAAAAGAAAGGGGAAGTTAATACATTTTAAGACATGGCATTTGAGGCTCTTTATGAAGAATCAGAGAGTACTGTAAAACACTAAAAATATAGTATTTGCCTGTTAATCATTTCTATAGTTCCATTTCTATCAGTGTATAGGGGTAAACAAGATAGTCCTAATTTTTATTAGGATGCCGTTGGCCATTTCCAGCTGAGTCATGGACAGCATGCTCTGAAAAATAGCTGGCACTGCGATGTAGATGGAATCGATGCGTCTTAAGCTAGCCACAGAGAGGCTGCATGCTGCAAATTGCCACAGGAGCCTTTTGCATGGAATGAGCGCTCCAGTGCTCAGCAATGGAAGACTTTGGAATGCAGTCCTTAAAGTGCCTTCAACTGGGCTTTGATCTTCATTCCAGGAGAATTGCAGGAGAGAAAAGAGAAAGGTCCCTTGCTCTTGAGTGTACAGAAGGACCATGACTTTTTCTTGGTACTGCTACAACAGGGAGAAGGAGATCGATAGTTTAAGATGGTTTGTCATCCGCCCATACGAGCCTATTTCTAGAGTGCTCCCCCCCCACATAAGTGGTTTCTTGTGCATGGGACTGATAAGTTATGCATCAAGTGCAGGCACTCTTCACATCATCCTCTCCCCAGCCCACCCCTGCCTTTTTCCACTGTCAGACTTCAGATTCTAGGCTAGATATCCGCCTCCATGATCTTGTTGCACAAGGACTGTGCATCCTTGGGGTTGTTGACGTATTTCTCCTCGCAGTGTCGGCCATCTGAATAAATGTTGGATAAACCCTGCTCTGATTTCTGCAGTCTCTCTGTGTGCTACCAAAGTACATGGCCCTCCGACCATCCTCATGGACCAAGAAATCCCTGCTGCATGGGGGCCAGGATGCCTGACTGAAACAGTGCTCGGAGGCACTGGATTGTTCACATAGGTGAGAAGAGCCTGGATGAAAGCTTCTCCAATAAATAGGTAGATTTGGGTATGAGTTCATGTAAGCATATTGCTTCTTCACTACAGCTGAAGAAGCCCTGTGTATGCCTGAGACGTTCTGTAGACAAGCCTCTCGATAGGAAGGGAGCCGCATTGATTGTGAATGTAGCAGCTGTTTCTCCTTCCAACTTATATTATCGGCCTGCATACATCTCCTATTGCATGCGTTGCTTCGCCTAAGGGCATTGGGAGAATAGTGGTGGACTCCATGATGAATCCCAGGCAGCAGTTTTGCTTTGGGGATCAAGCTAGCTTTGGGAAAGAAGTCCAGGACATCCCTGGAACTGGAACACTTTGGTGGATGCTCCCAGATGCCTAGAGAATGGAACTGTTCATGCTGTTCCAAGGTTGATCTTGAAAGGCTAGCTGTATAGGTCTCCTTTTCTCTTCTCATCTCTAGTGGATCATATTCTTTGTGGACAAAGGACCTACAAGTTCTGTTGTCCTTTGGGAAAGAATTATATAAACAGGGATGAGGCCAGTAGTGAGTTTCCAAATTCTTTTTCTTCTCAGAAGAGAAAGCTAGCCTTGACTCTTGGGTTGCACTGCTATGCTCACCTTCTTTATACAGGTGATCATTCTGATGGAATTTTTGTTTCCCATGGCCTCTGGACACAGGGAGCTTATACTTATGGTTATGCGGAGAAAGTTCCTGAAGAGTCCTGATTGGGGAACGAGGAGCATCACTAAGGGGACTTTCAATGTGTTTGATGAGGTTAGCCTGAGATGTGGTTACCAAATACTGTGGAGAGTGGTACACAGCAAAACCTGGAATAATCTTATCTTCAGAGCAGTTGCCTCCTAATTTCAGTGGATGAAGTATCGGTGGCTGCTCAATTGTCTCTCCGCAGCTTTCACTGGCTGGTCCCATAGTTTGCTGAGGTGCCAGAAGCAAGGGTGGAAGGTTCCTCCCAAGCTTCTCAGTTGCTGTAGTGTTGGAGGAATGAGCCGGCCTGTTTGACCCACTAGTGTTTTGAATCACAAATTGGGGAGTTCTTAAGGAGAAAGTTGTTTGGAAGTTTTCACTCCTACTAGACCAGTTCTCTATAGTGCGTGTAGCATTTTCCAGTGAGTTCCCAACACCGGCTGTGGATACCATATCCTTGGCTGCCTGCAACATCTTAAGCACATTGGCTTGAGCAGAGTTAGCAGTAACATCTGGTTTGTAAACACGAACAGGACTCTCCAGGTTCTGAACTCCATTAAAACAGCTGTAAATACCCTGGGAATACAAGATGAAACAAGAAAAGAATGACAATTTGGGGGGGGAGGAATGACTCATGATGATACTAAAGTAATCTTTTTTTTCACAGTGAGGACTCATAAATATTGAATAATTTCCTTTATCTGAGCAAAACTAAGTGCTAAAACCATATAAACCTGTATATTAGATTCTTCATCCTTGAAATAGGGAGATTTAGAGAAAGGATTTTCTACTAAAATTAGTTAGGGAAGATTGAACAGAACTTTTTTAAAATTTCTTTTTAATTGTTGGTCTTATGTGGAAAATCTTGATTCCACAATGAAGACCCAACAGCTCACTAAATACTGATTAGAAAGAACTGTTCCCTCTTCTACAATGAGCTGCTCATTCAGGCAGATGTTGCAGTATAATGAAGCCATCTTCTGTTTATCTCTCAGTATGGAATCTTGTGTTCTAGTCGTTAGGTTCATAACTGTCTTCATTCTGTATTTTAAAGTGTTTGCTGCTTAATTAAATTTTGTAAAATATTTCTTGAGGACCCTAATAATGATTGTTATGAGATGCAATGAATCTAGTGGCTGGTTAAGAAATTTCATGTAACTAGAATTCAGAAAATGCTTCTCAAATATATGAGTTTAATTTAGGTATTTAAAGCATTTAGCAACACAGGGAATTAGTGTTTTAATAGGTAAAAACAGACTTTGTACAAATAGTTATTTTCTGTCTGGTTTCTATTTACGCATGGCTTGAAACGTAAGTATTTTTATTGTGTTTTTATTGCTTATTTAAGGTGCTTATAATGGAAAAGACAAAAGGACTTGAAAGTCCATATGCAATATAAATGTAAGAGCACTCAACAAGCAAATAAATTCTTGTTCAATAAGCATGATTTTTTTCTTTCTTAGTAATTGTGGAAACTGTTTTCTAATTACTTTATTTTCAAATACATTTCACACAAATTAATATTAGTGGCATCTTTCTAATTTGCTTTTAAAAATTCTAACAGCAGATCCTACCTCATGAATCTATACCGGGGATGTTTGTTAGGATGGGATTATTAGTAAGGCTGAAAACTCTCCAAAAGCAGTTTAGAATAAGTTTTTGGGGACTTGCCCAAATACCAGAACCCCCTGCTGTTCTGCTTGGGGCAAGTTTGAAAACCAATGTAACCATACAGTAATTGAGATATTTGATGAAAAATGTTGTACTTAAAAATATCACACGTTATAAACAGTGAAAATCTTTGGGTCTTATATGCACAGGAGTAATTCCCGTAGTCAGCTTCCAGATTGTATTGCATCATCTGAACTGGCAATCATTTTAGTTTGTATAAAATTGTATTGCCTAAAACATTCATCATTTGCAGCTCTTTACTTCTATGCATGTTGGTGTGAGTGAAAACACAGCCAAATTATCATATAAAGCCAGGTTCACTTAACAACTATGTTAGTAACTTAACAACTGCAGTGATTCACTTAACAACTGTGGCAAGAAAGGTCATAAAATGGGACAAAACTTACTTAACTGTCTTATTTAGCAACAGAAATTTTGGACTCAGTTGTGATAGTAAGTCAAGGACTACTTGTGCACAAAAATGTGAAATCACAACTGCCATCTCTTTTATTCATTAAGCATGAAACTCAGTCAACTAAACATTTAAAAATGTATCGCAAATATCATTGACTGGCACTGATGGTTGCTGCAGGTTGCTGCCAGCATCCTAGATATTAACCACATATCTTCTTAAAATGTATAATGTTTTAAGTATTGCAGGTTTCTTTTTGCAGTTCTGCTGTTGTGATTGCAGGAAGCTGCAATTTCTTGATATATTATGATTATGATTATGATTGATTTACTTGTGAGCCCTCAATAGGGATGGTATTTGGGCAACACAAAAATGCAATAAAAAACAATGAATAAATAAACTGCCTGTGCAGAAACATTACTTACCCTGCTTATAGCTAGAAGGAAATCAAGTTTGTGAGACTTTGGCACGGAATGCCGCAACTTCCAAAACACCAGGTGCTCCCAAGCAAAGACAAGCAGGCTCAGCCCCATTGCCACCAGCAGCATATAAAAGACCCCTGCCATGTTATCAATGTCTAGCTTACTGCTCATCACTTCATTCTTTTCATTTTGGCATATGCCAGACAACCACACAGTCTCCAGTTTTTGGGTTTCACCTGCAAAACGACACACAAACAGACCAAAGGTAGAAGAGGGAATACTTCTAGCTAAAGAATCCATCTGACATAAAACATCATCCCTTCGTGGACCAACTCTTTAACCTTTTGAGGGGGGGGAAATGATGCTTGGGGTGCATGAATTTCACAGAAAAGAGGGGGAAAAGTATTGCCCTGTTTTGAAAAGGTTTTTTGCTATTAGTTTTTTTTTTATGTCTGCGCAAAGTGACCTTTTTAACATGGCCAGATCTGAGATGAAAAAAAATACGTGGTAGTAGCTTCTTCTCCTACAGTGCATCATATTTGCTTGTTTTTGTTTTTGCTCCTCTGATGTTTGCATTCTAATTGACAATTAGAATTGAACTAAGAGGGATTTATATGGCTGAACTAATGATGTAGACAAAACACAATTATGATTTCAAGTTTTAACTTCCAAGCAGTGCAAATATTCAAGGGAACAAGCGTGTAACTATCATCTTCCTTCACTCCCATGGAGTTCACAACCGTGAGAACCTGGCAGGTGCAGCCTTTTAGATCAGTGGAACAGCATGAATGGGTAGTGACCAGCTCATTATTCTGACGGCCAGTCTCTCATTTAAATCAGAAGATTAAAAGCAATAGACACGAAATCAAATCTCTGTATCTGAACCAGATATTGAAAACATACCAAATGTAGTGGTACTCTCAATTAAATTGACAACTGTCTTGGACAGCTTCCAAGACAGACTTTTTCTGGAGTGCATTGCTGTTTTAAAACCTTCAATCAAATAAAGCTGTAGTTCAAACCAGAGCATGTTTCTAAAACCTGCAAATATTAAAGTATATAACTGAATATATAAAAGTCACCTGTGTGCATGCATTGTCTATTTGTTAAATCTATCTTTGCCTTTAACTTAGTTAAATCCCTGACGGAATCCCAGGAGAGTTATATAAAATAATTGCAGAACAGATTGGACCATTTATGTTGGAAATTTTTAAT